>LTAE01000715.1:0-34987 GCA_001647135.1 Pontederia paniculata
GTAATGAGGTTTCCATAATATAGGCGAACCCCATTTGACAATTTAGAGTGAACTTTCTCTCTGGTTCGAATGATGTGGTATATGAGTAAGTTTCCAATGGAAATTCTAGGGGCTGCGGGATCAACTAAACTTGCCAGAACTGCAAGGTCAAGAAGATTCACTCCTGTGAAGTGACCGGCTCGAGGAAGAATGACATGAGTGAGAATGTGATGAATAGCTTTCATGACTGGAGAAAGACATTTGTGAAAGGTTTCTGGAACAAAAGTGGTGACCTGTCCCTCACTGACAGCAAATGCCGCTTGGTGCAGAGAGTAAGTTGTATGTGGCCAATGCATGGGGGCAAGGTTAATGTGTGGAAAACTTGGGGAGTTCAGAAGATCATCTAGTTGAGTTTCAGTAACTACAAGAACCTTGCCATTGAGATAGGTCGTGATCTTGTGACAAGAATTGTCATAAGTAATATTCACACAGAAAAGTTTGACATAGGTTGGGTAGATTGGCCTGTCTAGATCAAGAAACATAGTCCAGTCGCATTGTTCAAAAATTTCTTCTAGATAAGAAAGATGAAGATTATCCCAGTCAATGACATGAAAGGGCTCAACTAAACGATGTTTGTCATAGAGAGCCCCAAACTCACTTTGAGCTTGTGCACTAATAAACCATTTTGTCTTAAAACTAGGATCAGTGAGGATATGAGATTCTGCGTTTGAAGGCTTATTCAAAGAGGCGTCAACAATTTGTTTTAGTGGTGTGGGAGATGATGATTCTACGAGTTTGTCCGACATACTAACAAGTCTCTGTTTCTTAGGGACGGGTTCAGTGAGCAACATGATTTTAGTAGACAGATAAAGAGTACGTGAACCAGGAATATCACAAAGAAACAATGAAGAAGAATTGATTCTGCATAAGAAACAGATTCACAAGAAGATTAGGTTTAGTTATTATCTATAAACCTCTGTTGAACCCTTAATAATAATTGAATATTGTGCATATAATATTCATGTATCAACATTTAATTGATATACACTAAATAATAATTAATGATCGAAAAAGGTTATTGACTAGCTTTATTGATTGTTTTAATATATTGAACAAAATTTAGAGATATTTTCGTTAGCATCCTCAATTATAAGTTTCTTTTGCATCTAATCATAACTATAAGTTTAAAAATTTTAACTCTCGAACTTACTTCAAATAATCAAGTCCTTCCGCTAAATTTCTTTCAAAATCTTGTTGATTTTTTTAATAATTATAAATGTCATTTTTATCCTTTCTTTTTAAATATAAGAAAATATTAAAAAAAGTAAAAACATCAACAACATCATCAAGACAATTCATAATGATTAAAAAAACAATTATAAAATATTATTGATTAACAACTTAGAGCAAGTTTGAAAATTAAAATTTATAAATTTTTAATTTAATATTAAGTGCGTAGGAAGCTATATTTGAAAGTTGTCAATTTGTATTTTATTTTATTTATGCGAGTGAAAGATGAGACAATGGAGTCGATAGAAGAAATAGTGATAATCGACTGTAGAGTAGAGACGATAGTGTAAAAATTAAAGTTGATGTATCATTGATAAAAAAGTTTGAACATAATTAAGATTCTATAAATATACCCATTCCTTTTGCATGCTAAACAATTACTTTTTAATTAAAAAATTCAAGTTATATGTTTGGACTATAACTATATCATAAAACAAATTTTAAGCATATAACAATGTTGAAATGATATATATTAATTAGAAAATTAATTTACAATGAATTTTTTATGCCCTTTTTTAACTTTATTTTTTTTACCTAGTGTCCGTAAATAAAAGAAGTTTAAGGTGGAGATAAATATAATGAATATAATTAAGAATGTATTTATGAAATTTACCCATTCTTTTGAAGCTAAACAATAATATTTTAATTAAATTCAAGTCATAAGGATATTGGAATATACCATGTTACAGAACTTTGTTAAATCATATAACAATGTGATACACATTTCGATTTGTAGTTTAGAAAAAAATTAAAATTAATTTACAACGAGAAATTTTTTATCACCCTTTATTACTCTCATGAATTTTCCATTTGAACATAAAAAGATCAATATTCAAGTTACTCTTATAAATTCAACATTTAAAATATATACAAAACTATTATTTTCCTGACTAATGTCACCGTGAAAAATATTTCTATTTTAGCAGTTTTAATTAAATTTATTAGTCTCCACTTATTTTTAAAAGTAAATTTATTTGGTCATTACCACTTTTGATTCGGACCTTAATTTACTTGACGCCAACTCATCTTGGACTTTCCGAAGCAATGTGGTCCCCCGCGGTCATCCCTTGTCGTTTCCTGCCACGGCAACACACACAACACCTTGCACTAATTGGAACCACGTATGCGGGCCCCGCTTCAGCTTGCAATAAAATTGCTTCAAAACCATGTTTCCTGTTCTGTGCGTTACACGCGTTGGGGCCTCGAGTTCTATAAAACACTATGCTTTTAGAGCCGTCGTCAACATT
Organism: Pontederia paniculata; assembly: GCA_001647135.1. Classification (NCBI taxonomy): domain Eukaryota; kingdom Viridiplantae; phylum Streptophyta; class Magnoliopsida; order Commelinales; family Pontederiaceae; genus Pontederia; species Pontederia paniculata. The sequence continues at coordinate 2,517 of LTAE01000715.1, forward strand.
TCACGAGTAAAACTACAAATAAATAATATTATTATTATTTATCGTCGAGCCAACCGACGCCGAACTCGAGAGACCCCTGCGAGGATTCCGAGACGACCTCCACCGCCACCTCCTCCTCCTCTTCCTCCTCCCACCACCGAAGCTTTTTTAATGGCCGACCAACCACCATTACTACTCTTCTGTCCCTCTCCTCCTCCTCCTCCCTCCCTCGCTTCTCTCTGTGCTCCCTCTTCTCTAGTCGTCTCATGGAGCGCAGCCGGCTGCGGGTGCTCTTGCCGTTGTTCTTGGCCTTTGGCGTCGTCCTGGTGCGGTCTTCGGACCCTCTCTTGTCTCCCAAGGGCGTCAACTACGAGGTGGCGGCCCTGATGGCGGTCAAGACCAAGATGAGGGACGAGGCGGGCGCCATGGACGGCTGGGACATCAACTCCGTCGACCCCTGCACCTGGTCCATGGTCGCCTGCTCCCCCGACGGCTTTGTCATCTCTCTGTAATCTCCACCTCCTCCTCTTCGACGTGGTTACTGTTTTTTTTTGGTTTAGTTGGTTGGTGTCCTCAGTTCTTTTGTTTGGGGGGCTGTCGGTGGCAGGGAGATGGCGAGCAATGGCTTGGCAGGAACGCTGTCGCCGAGCATCGGGAATCTGAGCCATCTGCAGACCATGTGAGTGTTTTTTCTTTTTCACTTGAAGGACACTACGACAGCTCAAAGAGCTCCATTTGGCCTTCTTTTTATTGGCTGGGCAGATATATTTCATAAATATCGATGCATTTTCTCTGGTTTTTGCTGTTGCTGCTGGTAGTGTTGATTTTTTTTTTATGAAGAAATCGTATTATTCTGTTTTTAGTTATGAAAGGATGATCCGATGAGTTCGTTGTTATATGAACTCAAAGATATGTATGCGCCAATAAGCTGAAAGATTACCGTTCCTTCCGAGTGATGAAGGGAGAAACAAGTGCATTTTGGGGGTCTCTCTGATACAATTTTATCGTTTTCAATTAATGTGGAGTAAATTGGCTGATGGATAGGCACACTGAGGTGGAGCAAGGAGTAAGCACTGCTAATGGGAGACCAAAAACTAGTTCTAGAAATCGTTGAGATGCTGCAATGCTGCATATGCTCTAAATGATTTTGTTGGCAACCTTGAAATATGGAAATATCATTACCGCAACATAATGACATAAAAGAACTACATTGCCAAGTCAGGAAAAGAGAATGAAAAGAACTTGCTTTACATGGTAAATAGGGAAACCAATTTATGCCATCAAAAGCTGAAACTGGGTTTTGTATCACGCTTACTGTTAGGCTATGATATTTCTGAAGCTTTGAAGTAGTTAGGACTTTAGGATGACTTGAGTTTTCTGCCCTACATTGCAACCACCTGTAATCTTTTTCTTTTAGAAATGTTATATATGCTGTTCTTTTTTCAGTAATGTCTAAGCCACCCTATGTAGTTTTTGTCACGACTGGCAAATTAGTCCTATTCCTTAGCTTCTTTAATTTTTATCGTCATTTACATCTTTGGTTGCAGGTTATTACAGAACAACAAAATATCTGGTCATGTTCCTCCTGAAATTGGGAAGTTGTCGCAACTCAGGACACTTGACCTCTCGGGTAACCAGTTTACTGGAGAGATTCCCAGATCACTTGGGGTTTTGTCACAATTAGGATACCTGTATGTTATCTTGAATCTTAGAATCTTACAAGTACTCTTTCTGCTTTATGGAATCTGGCTTTCTAATGTGCAACTGCTGCATGTTCTGCTACAGGCGACTTAACAGAAATAATTTATCTGGTCAGATTCCTGAAGATGTTGCTAATCTCGCTGGTCTTCTGTTCTTGTATGTATCAATTTAGAGTTGAAATCCTCTTGGTCCTTGGAGATAGGATTTTGACTAACTTCTATATGTTGTTTCAGAGATTTATCATTTAACAATCTCAGTGGCCCAACACCTAAGATTCTTGCAAAAGATTACAGGTGAGTGTGTGGAAGTACTATGATTTTTATATTTTTCTTATTTTTTGTCAGTTTGTTCACTCAAAATCCTTTCCGAAGTTACTATCATAAAACAATATACTTATAGTGGTCAACATTTCCAGTTTTGATTTTTTTTTACTTTATTGGCCAAATCGATAGAGGACATTAAGTTCTTTTACCATCAATAATTCGCTGGCTCACTTCTATGTATGTAGAGGTTGTATGTTTATTTTTTATGCATTAACCATTTTAGTTTCTATGCCTTTGTATGAGATGAACATATTAGTACTTTATTAAAGTTGTAGCAACATATCAGCTGAAAAAAAAAGAATCAACATAACAAAAATAGGGTTTTCATTTTAAGTATTTGGTGTCTTTTGGCATTTGATTTTAATTGGCCACTTGCACGAAAGCGAGTCTTTCAAAGACGTTTTTCCTTTGAAGAAATACAATTTATTAACTAAGCTTTTATGGACTCATATAGTGTTGCAGGTAATAAGTTCCTGTGCAACTCATCCCTCTTACGTGGTTGTGGTGATGCTCCACTACCTGTCAATGGTAATAATTATCTAAATAAGCAAAAAGTTTTGTTTTGCTTCTGTGTTATCAGCATTTTCATCTATTTTGAATTTTTTGTAGAAACAAAGACATCTAGACAAGGAAGCAATCATCAGTTAGCAGTTGCCGTTCCTTTAAGCATTGGATGTACCCTTTTGGTCTCTGGACTGCTTCTATTTTATGGTCTAAACTACTGCCGTTGGCACTTATCATTTGCTTCCGATGGTATTACTCATTCTTCCTTTTTTTTATTATTTTGATATTTTGCAAATATATTCATTTGCCTTGTGTTCCACAGATGAGAATTATGAGGTTGAAATGGGCCATTTAAAGAGGTTCTCATTTCGTGAGCTGCAAGTTGCAACGAATAATTTCAACTCGAAGAACATATTAGGCCATGGTGGTTTTGGAGTTGTTTATAAAGGTTTCCTCAGAAATGGAACTGTGGTGGCCGTTAAAAGGCTAAAAGATCCAAATTTTACTGGAGAAGTCCAGTTTCAAACAGAAGTTGAGATGATTGGCCTAGCTTTGCACAGGAACTTATTGCGTCTTCTGGGATTCTGCATGACATCAAACGAGAGGCTTCTCATATATCCATACATGCCTAATGGAAGTGTGGCCGATTGTTTTAGAGGTCAGATTGGTTTCCCATCCTTTGTAAACTTTAAAGAAATTTTCTGGCTAAATATTGCACATGAGTGTTTAGGCCAGACACAATAACTTGTGTAACTAACCTTTCTGAAATAATGTTTCTTTATTAAGTTTTTTCACTTTTAGTTTATGTCCTCGAAGAAACTCCATGAGATAGTTCATTATGCATGTTATTTTGACCGCATAACTTTATCTTATCTCATGCCAGATAAAAGTTAGCTTTCATGAGTATTTTCAGGAATTACTCAAAATTCTTTAGTAATAGAAAGTTTCATGTGCAGATCGTCATCATCAAAGACGACCGTTGGACTGGAACAAACGAATGAGAATTGCACTTGGTGCTGCCCGTGGGCTATTATACTTGCATGAACAATGCAACCCAAAAATAATTCACAGGGATGTGAAAGCTGCAAATATATTACTTGATGAAAGCTTTGAAGCAGTGGTCGGAGATTTTGGGTTGGCAAAACTTCTAGATCGCAGGGAATCACATATCACGACTGCAGTGCGAGGTACTGTGGGACATATTGCTCCAGAGTATCTTTCCACTGGACAGTCCTCAGAGAAGACAGATGTGTATGGATTTGGCATCTTGCTGTTGGAGCTCATTACAGGGCAAAAGACTCTCAGTTCTGGGAATGCCAGTTTTCAGAAAGGAACGATCCTTGACATGGTAAGCATTTTGTTAAATAGCCAACTTCCAGTTTATAGTAAAAAAGAAAGTTTCACAGTTTACACATCCTTGAAAAATATGATGGATCATGCTTACAGCCCAAAATTTCAGGTCAAGTGATATATTTAGGTGTCATTTTCGTACACTTTTGTTGCATCAGTTGCTTAATTGCCCGCTGACTTGGATAAAACTTGGTGGATTGGTTGTTTGACTATTTTACTTGGTATGTTGAATCATAATGCAGGTCAGAACTTTACACGAAGAACATAAAGTAACTGAGATGATCGATAGGGATCTTAATGGTTCTTTCAGTTCCACTCAGTTGGAAAATGCTGTGGAGGTACTTCTTCTCTGCACTCAATCCAATCCTGGCCTCCGGCCAAAGATGTCAGAAGTAGTTAAAGTACTGGAAGGCGAGATTGGACCAGCTGAGCAAGCAGAAGAGTCTGCTAGAGAAATTCTTTATGGAAGTTCTTGCAGCTTGTCGAGAAGGTACGAAGACGCCCATGAAGCATCGTCTTTCATTATTGAACCGATAGAGCTTTCAGGACCCAGATGACATCTACCATGCTTGATGCGTCCATCAGTCCATGGTTGTCATTAGTGTTCCCTGGTTCCGGAGACAGAGAAGTGTTGGAATACGTGTGCAAAGATTGCAGCAGGTTACATGTACATATAGATCTCAGTTTCAGTTTATCTCTCAGAGGCTGGAAAGAAAATCCTCTGAAAATTTTGAGCTTTTGTACCATTTTGCTGACAAAAGGTATGAATAAATAATTCAACGTGGCTTTTCTTGAACCTTGTGATGTATACTGAGGATGCTTTGGGCCAGAACTTGAATGCAGACAGGTTGCTTATTAGAGTTGACCCAATGGCTTACAAGTTTAGCTGTAAACAACAGTCTTGCATCTCATATAATTATGAAAAAAGGAGAACAAAAATCGTGCTTTATATCTGGATTTTGTTAAGACAATACGATGAAGTTAGAAAGGCTTGCTTTTTCTTTTGTCGTTAGGTAGCTATCAAAGTAAGTTTTTTCCGGTAAGATTTAAATATTGATCCCCTTGTTGAAGCCAAAACCTTAGATAATTAACAAGTGTTGATTGATATGTTTGACTTGAAGTTATTTTGAATTGGACAAAGGGAAATATCTGATGCACTTACATGTAGTCTACTATTTACCTTGGATTTCACAAATTTAAAGTTTTTTTTTAATAATGACTTTCTTTTAGATTTATGACATTATAGTTTCCTTGCTTTTTTTTTATTTTACGTGTGTTTGATAAATTTATAATGTCTTTAAGCAAAAAGTTAATCGTGCAAATAGTTGATGTTAGACCAAATATTCCATCCTTTCATATTAAACCTTAATCATTTCAGTATATTAATATCGAAGAAATGATGGTCTAAAAGCAATACATTTTTCAAGGATAAAAATATACTCATACTACTGATCAGAGTTGGGGTAGAATGTTAAAGAGTTTCTCCTCACTTAACTTTGAGCGATGTAAATTAGTAAGGATAAAAAATCTCAAATATTATGGATCACCCAAAAATATATACCGTACTTTGAATCAACTTTTTTTTGCCAATATTACACTTATAAATAAATTCATTTATATAACCATTTTTGTATATAAAAATTTTCTATCAAATAAACATTTTTTTTATTTTTTAGTTACAAATGAACAAAATAAATTTAAAAACATATATAACAGTACAAATACTGAATCTAGAACCGGTGTGATGAAATTCACTTTTTAATTTAAAATTATTAATAATTGTGAATATTTATACGAGTTTACGCAATGTAAGTTTACACACATTTCTCTCAACCAAAAAAACATTTCTCACTTTCTCAGTATTTAGAAAGCGATTAAGGATACCAACATGACATCTCTTTGTTGACGCATTTGTTACCGTTTGAAGACAAGAATATGGTTTCTTATACTGATGAATAATTAATTTGATAAATTTATTTTATTTGTGTCCGAACCAACTAAAAAGATTAAATTTTATGAGAGTTTGAATGAACATAATAAAAAAACTAAATTTTTTTTAGATAATACATTAATTAAATAAAAAATATAAAAATATTCATAATTTGTTATGATATATCTAACATAATATAATAAATATTTTTATAAATCTTAATAATAATAATATAAAATAATCTTATGTATCATATAATAAAATATTTTTTATATTTAAATAAAAATAATCTAAGAAGGAAAAAAAACACGACAATACTAGTTTTTGAGTTGGTACGATATTAGAATTAAAAGTTAAATTATAATTTTAAAAATAAAATAACAAGAGAGAGAAAAAGAGAGAACAGAGAGGAGATGCGAATTAAAAAAATTGGCTGACGGCACATGAAAAAGGCGCCTAAAAAAAGGAAAAGAAATGCAAATTCTTTTCACTGCGTGAAGCTGGAATACGTCTTATAATTTGGCTCGGTAAAATCAGGGATTTGGCGTAGGCGGCTTCTTGTCGCCGGCGGCCTTTCTCCGTCTTCCCCTGGCGGCCGGCGGCCTCGGTTCCCCTCCTGCTGCCCAATGTCTTCTCAACGGAGCAGAATACACCGCCATGAAAGCTCTCTCCTCTGCATCCCTGGACTTCCTGTCTCTAAGGCAACGCTGCGTTCGCCTGCTGGACTCCTGCGTCCAGACCAAGAACGCAGCCCTCGCCACGCGAGTCCACTCCTGCGTCGTCGTCGCCGGCCTCCAGCGCGACTCCTTCGTCGCCACCAAGCTCATATCCTTGTACTCTGCCGGCGGAGAGCCGCGCAAAGCTGAGGCGGTGTTCCGCCGCGTCCCTGTCCGTGACGCGTTCGTGCTGAACTCCATGATCAGAGGCTACTGCGCCGCTGGGATGCAGCGAGAGGCTATCGACTTTTTTCGCCGGAATGCGAGGGATGGCGTCGAGCCCGATTCCTATACCTTCTCCTGCGTCCTGAAGGCGTGCGCTTCTCTTTCGGAGCTGCGGCAGGGGAAGGAGCTTCACAGGATGGCCACTGACCGCGGCTTGGCTTCTGACGTGTTTGTTGGCAATTCGTTGATATGTTTGTATGGGAAATGCGGGTGCTTGGAAAATGCCATCCAAGTGTTCGAAGGAATGTCGCAACAAGATACCGTGTCGTGGACTTCCATGATCTCGGCTTGTGTGATGAATGGGTGTTACTTTGAAGCTTCAAAGAAGCTAAGAGATATGATTGAGTGTGGATTTAAGCCAGATCAGGCGACAATTCTTACAATTCTTGGGATAAATTGTGCAGATACGATTTCTAGCCAAGTACATGGTTATGTTCTGAGAAGTGGGATGGAATTCACACCCATGATTCATAACTCGTTTATTTCTGCTTATGGGAAGTGTGGCAAGGTGAAGGAAGCACAGCAGGTTTTTGATTCTTGTAATCCAAAAACCAAGGTGAGTTGGAACGCTTTGATCTCTGTCTATGCACAGAACGGATTATTTGATGAAAGCATGCAGCTACTTGGGGAGATGAGAATTTCAGGGTTCGATCTTGATGTAATAACATATAGCGGGATTATATCGGCCTTCTCGCAGAATGATCTGTTCCATGAAGCATTTGTAGTTTTTGAGGAGTTATTGAGTGCAGGCCTGAAACCGGATGTTATAGCCATTGCCAGTACACTACCAGCAATACCTGGCCTCCAGAGTTTTAGCTACTGCAAACAAATACATGCCTATTCATACAGACACCAGCTGGAGTCAGATAGAAGGATTAGAAATGCTCTTGTATCAGTATATAGCAAATTTGGATTGATCCAAGATGGCGAAAAAGTATTCCAAGCTATAAGAGATAAAGATGTGATATCTTGGAGCTCAATGGTTATGGGTTATGCACAGAATGAGTACTATGTGGAAGCACTGAACATTTTCCGCAAGATGATTAGAGCCAAGACAGAACCAAATCCCATTACTATTACCAGTGTTCTTTCAGCATGTGCAGGTGTCTCTGGACTTAGACAAGGGAAAGAGCTGCATTCATGGGCAGTGAAGAACTCGGTTGAAGGCCAGGCATTTATAGGAACCAGTCTCGTGGATATGTATATGAAATGTGGCAAGGTTAAAGACTCGAGAAGAGTATTTGAGCTCATTGAAGATAAGAGCTTGGTAACTTATAATGTGATGATTGGAGGTTATGCCATCCATGGGCTGACAGAGAAAGCCATTGAGATTTTTCAGATGGTGGAAGAACCTGACCAAATTACCTTCATTTCCATCCTGTCAGCTTGCAGCCATGGGGGACTTACTGATGAAGGGATAGAAATTTTCAACAGTATGAAGGATTACAAAGTGACTCCCAAAGAGGGTCATTTTGCCTGTATGGTAGACTTGTTAGCTAGATCAGGAAAGCTTGAACAAGCACTTGATTTGGTCAGAAAAATGCCGATGCAGGCCAGCTCCGAAATGTGGGGAGTACTGCTTGGAGCATGCAAGATACACTCCAATTTGGATGTTGGCATATACACTGGAAAACAAATAATTGAGTCAGGAGCTGAGAATTCTGGATACTATGTGTTGTTGGCCAACATATTAGCAGATTTTCAGAGGTGGGAAGATGTAAACACGATCAGGGAGCTCATGCAGGAGAAAGAAATCAAGAAAACCAGTGGATGCAGCTGGATAGAGGTGAACAATGGTGTGCACTCTTTTGTTGCAAAGGAGAGAGCACAACATCCAGAATGGGACTGCTTGTTTGGGTTGCTCAACGCCTTAAACGAACATATAAGAGGATCGACTTATTAGCAGATGTTCTTTTGTTAATACAAGAACATAACAAAATTTGTGAAGATGCTTTTCTTTTTGGGTAGATTTATCCTTGACCCTTAAGGCATGAGTAAGTCTCGAGCATTGATAAAATTTGTTCATTAAAATAGCCACATTAACTTGGGACATTTCAACAAATAATCTTTTATATGAAAAACCAAACTTCAGTTATCCAATAATGTAACTGAGTCCGTTGATGGTATCATAAAGCATTCATTGATTGTGGTATAAGCAAAAAATCTAAAAGGTTAATTCGACGTAGTATAATATTTTTAACATCCAAAGAAAATTAAGCATTTTTTAAATTTAAAAAATCATCCAAGAAGCCCAATGAAGTTCTGTTTCTGTTTAATTACCATTACATAAAAGTATGCTTTAGATATCTTTCAGCATATGTAAACTTACCTAATTAACATATAAGTTATCCATGCAAATATTACCAAAGTTTACATAAGATACAAATGAAAGTATGAACGCAAATGCTAATATCAAAACATGTTGTCAACTTATAAAATAAACTGTCCATCCATTTTTTTTAATTGCACAAAATGCAATAACATTCCCTAGTTAAATCATGAAATTGGACAAAAAAAATTAAATTCATTTGAAACATAAAACAAATTAAAATGTAAAAATCTGAAGATGGTGATAAAAATGTTTTATTTATTTTCCATTAGATATGATCTCATGCTCCATATCTTTCATTTCAATTCAAGCTACATGGAAACATATATAAAAGAACAACTCATAACTAATGGATGGATTGCAATAATAAAAGTCGTACTATTAAGTTCGAGTTGAAATTAAAAGTAATAGTTTCAAATTTGAACTTTCATAAATATATGCCTTCTCTCTTTTAAATTGAATCAGTTAGATGTTACATAGAAACTTTAGACAATAATAAAAGAATAATACTAGGATTAAACGTTGAATTGAAAAAAAATCACCAAGTTTTTTTCTCGAGAGATGTAGAGATATCCATTATTTGTTGCAAAAATACACGAAATAATAATGCAATTTGTCTTACGACCAATCAATAAATAAATTATTATTTATATTTAATTAGGATATTATCGATTGACCGTATTTTCACAATTGGCTAATGACTAAAGTTTTTTGATATGGCAGTAAATTATTCTTTTCTTTGAATATGTATATCAATAGTTTTTACTTGAATATTTTCTCAAATAAAATGACAATAAAACTTAATGTGCTTAGTCTTTCATGAAATAATGAATTTGATACATTAATACATGCTTGATCGTAACAATACATCTGAATTGAAGGATTGATACTAAATCTCCATTTTGAAAAAAAAAGGATTTTTAAGCCAAATCAACTTGATAATAATTGAAGATATAATTTTATATTCTGCCTCACACTTGAACGAACAAACATTTCATACTTATCCATGTGATAAGATTTCTCCCCAATGAAAATACACAATCTTGTTTTAAATTTTCTATAAGATTTGAAATAGCAAAGTATGCAATACTTAATGGGTTTAGTGATGGTGTACTTGGGTACATCATGTGACCTGCCTAACAAACCGTTGAATATGAGATTTACGGTAGATCTTATTTAAGATTTTTATTTTTTATTTATTTTTTCAACCGTAGATCTCATATTCAACGGTTTGTTAAGCAGGGCACATAATGTACCCGAGTACACGATCATTAAATCCTTATTTTAATGTGTCTAACTATAGATGCAGACATAAATCTACTAACATTGCTCGTATATAAACATATATCTATTTTGTAGACCAATTAACCTCTGAAATCTTCCAATCTCTTGTAAATGTTTATCATTTATCTTATATTTTGTTTTGCAATCACGGTAGATCCGTTATTACCATATTTTTGTAATTAACTTTCATTTTTTTTGTAGTAGATCGAATGTATATTTCATTGAAAAATAACTATTACTTTTGTTGAATTTGCAATTTTAATGCTTAAGAAATATTTCACGCTATCAAGATCCGTTATACTAAATTTATCTCTTTATTGCCTCTTAAAATCCAGTATACCCATAATATTATCACTTGTGATAATTATGTCATCGACATAATAAGAATAATTATTGTTCATGAATAATATTTTCTTAACAACATAGAAGGTATCACACTATTAGTGATTGCTTAAGTTTGTCTACATTTTTATTTAGCTTGCAAACTCGGTCGAGTTTTTTTTTTCAAGTGAATGAAAAGGAAGAAGTCGCGTATAAACTTATTCTTTTTTTCATCTGAATTTCCATGAAAGAATGCATCTTTGGCATCAATTTGAGAAAGTGTTACCATGATTAATGACAATAGATAATTAGATACTAGAATTATGAAAGTATTACTTTCAAGACTAGGGGAAATATTTATTAGGAATGTATCTGTGTAACCATCTAACATGATATCTATTGTATTTAATTTTGTGAATCCACTTACATCTAACATGATATTAAGCTTACATACATTAAATGTATTGTTTCTTTTACAAAGAGTAATCAACTTTTTATATGCAACATTTATCCAAACTGAAGACTCTCTTGATATTTCATAATATCATGTTTCATTTTCTTTATCTATATTGGCAAAACCAATCATAATTGATAAAATCAGTCACACTGCGTGGATAAATTTCCTAAAATGTTTATTCGAATGATCCAATTTGTTGTAGTGCATGCAAAATTAGATCAAGACATGATATGCTGAAAATAATTCGATCAATTCATGGTGTCACTCAATAGTCAAATTATTACAATAAATTTCGGTAGCTTGTGTGAGAAGAAAACACTAATATATATTTCACATTATCACATAATCTTACTTAACACTTGACAACCATGTGCATTTAATAAGATAGAAAAATAATAATAATATGCAATTTGTCCTTAACAATTTTTTTTTGAAATATGTGGCAACGATTTATTTACAAATATGTAGCAAATATCTGATTAATGATCCTTTTTAAAATGTCTAGCAGCATATCTTTTCAAATTGATAAGAATTTCTTTCATCAATTCTTTCCAAATATAATATCAATTATTTGAATGTGAAAAAAAAAACTATTCCAAAATAGTATAGCGAACATAATCTCGTAATATCAGAATAATAAATGAGAAATTTATCTACTTTGTATGAAGGATGTGAATATCTTATAAGAAAATAAAGACGAAGTAAATGAATGATGTTGTTTAACTGTACGAAAAAGTCCAATAAGCTAAAGTAGAAGTTGTGCTCTATGGAGAGATAAAAATATGCTTGATGAAATATTTTTTTATCGATAGTTGTAGTGAGTATCATGATAATACCTTAAAATTTAAATACAATGTTAAGTTATTAAATAATAACAAAAAGATCAGGAAAACGAGGATTGCACGTGACATGAAGTTTTTATCTAAATAAATTATAATGAAGCAGGTAGAAGTATCCACTAGGTATATCTATATAGATAAAAGAATAAAGCAATATGCAACACAGCCAATTACCATAAAACTAATTAATAATTAATAATAAATAAATTGGAAACACAATAGTCGACAATTTTATTGAAATCAACTGCTCATAAAATATCGAATAAGTTATCCTTTTATCCAATAAATTATGATCTTTTTTAGAATGAGGTTAATGGGGGGTGCATAGCAATTTTCTATCCATCCGACGCGGTGCATAATCTGAATCATTGATTTAGAAATTAATGATCCAGATCTTGTCCATTTAAAAAATTGGACCATAAATTAAATATGATTTGAGCCATTAATTTTTAAACCAATGGCTCAGATCATGCAACACTTATGCACCCTCATTTTTCTTTTTTAGAATAGTATCAATTATTTAAATTGATCGAACGAACAAAAAATTTGATCAACTTAATTTTTAAATTCGAATTTAAAACTACTATTTTCTATTTTTTTAGTGCACGGTACTATTAATCAAGTGTCAATTCAAAATTATTCATTATATATTTTTTTCAATATGATGGTTACATGAGTTACCCAACAAATTTATATATATATATATTTTTATAAAAGAACAAAATAAATGATCTTTCATATAAAACTTGTCCAAAACAAATACGCCATTGTAATCACGAAGTACACGAAAAATAAGCTGACAGGTGTAAATGACAAAAGTGTCCCTATTTCCGTCCAAGTGTCTCCCAATACAAAAGCCCACATCGCGAACCCCCATGAGGACACTTCCGTAACACTATCACATAACTCCGTGTGCTTCCATACCGTCGTCAAACTACTTGCAAAATTAAAAAGGTCTCATCGTTTTCCGCAACAACTCACGCACACTGCCACCACCATTTGCACGCCGCCAACTCGAAGCGAACAAGTCCGTGTTGTGTGCTTCGTTTGCCTCGTTCCCGTCGCTGCAGCTCGAGAGGCAGAGAGGAGGAGGCCGTGCTCGCGCTCAATGGCGTCGTCGATGGCAGCGATCGGGCGGGGGATCGCCCTGCGAGTGCGCCGGACGCCGGCGATCGCCGGCATCGGGGCCCGATCGATGTCGTCGTTGTGGGGCAACGTCGAGCCGGCGCCGAAGGATCCGATCCTCGGCGTCACCGAGGCGTTTCTCGCCGATCCCAGTCCCGACAAAGTAAATGTCGGAGTGGTAAGTCGGCCTTCTTGTTCCGCTTGGGATTTCTCGCGCAAACCCTCCGCCGTGAGGTGTGATCCTTTGCTGATTTAGAGCTGACGAAGATGCCGCCCTTTTCTTGTGGTTTCTTGCCTTTTTCTAGGGAGCTTACCGCGACGACGAAGGGAAGCCGGTGGTTCTCGACTGCGTCAGAGAAGCTGAGCGGCGGATCGCCGGAAACCTTAACATGTAATATTTCTTCATTTTGTTCTTTGATCCTTTATTGGTATTTGCAATTTTTTTGTGTATATTAGAAAATTAATACCTGCCACTTTTTTGCGTTTTCGCTTTTAATCAACTTGTGATTGCTTTTTAATGTTGCAAATTTGCAATGGTCCAGTGGAATCCGCATCTTTCCTTTCCTGTCCTTGGTTGGCCTACTTGTATCGCACAAATGTTCTGTGACTAGTTAGTGGGAATCCGTACTAGTGCATGTTATCCATTCTTTTGCCAACCATCTGGTGAATTCTCGGAAAAGTTAAATTTAAAGAATTTTTTCAATCTTATGTTAAGTTTAATTAATACCCGTCATCACCTTATATCAGGAATTTTTCTCTTCCAAGGTAAGCTTTGTTTCCTTAATAGAATACCAGTGAGAAGCCTAAAATATCTGATTCTACAACGAATTTCTTCTGAACTATATTGTCGATAGTGCAATAAGGGAAATAATTTTGATATGGCTATCTCCATTTATTCATAAGTTTCTAAATCTGAACAAGATCAATAAACTGATTTTTAGTGGAAGCTGTCTTTATTCCAATTCTGGGCTGAGTCGTCTCAGAAGGAAATCTGGGCTGAATTATAACTATAGTAAATGAAATGCTCATAGTTGATTGTTTCACCCTGCAACGGCTTAAAGGCGTTGCACCTTCATTAAACTTCAAAAAATTGTGATCAGAAACTATAATTTGAGGAGTTCATTAAACAGCATGTAAAAGTTGTTGCTTGGCTAGGACCCTGTTTGGCGACTGGGTGCTTGGAGGCATTTTGCCTCCAAATGCTCGACTGCCAAGCATTTCATGTTTCACATGGAATGCTGGCGGCCAACAATTTAGGGTCCTGCAAAAAATGGCCTAGCACACACTAGATTGCCTAACAAATAATAGTTTTATGGAGCAAATATGTACTATGATTTTTTTTTTCTGGTTTACTCCTGTTTCATCCCTTCTCATAACAAATTATTTTGCTACTGGTTTAATTTAATAATCTTTCATTTTTCTACAACAAAGCCATCCAAGAATAATAGAATAATAACCTTCATTTCAGGGAATATCTTCCTATGGGAGGAAGCAATAACATGATTCAGGAGTCATTGAAGCTGGCTTATGGAGAAGATTCTGAATTTATAAAAGACAAGAGGATTGCAGCAGTTCAAGCTCTTTCAGGTACTGGTGCATGCAGGCTTTTTGCCGACTTCCAGAAACGCTTCTTGCCTGATTCCCAGATATATATACCAATACCAACATGGTCTAAGTAAGTCATATTTCACATTCCTTTTTCTTAGGTTTCTTTCTTTCTCATGAAGGAAATATGCTTTATTTTCAGGCCCAAATGCTTATTTTCATTATTTGCTCTTGACATTTCATGTGTACTTTCCAAATTCTTCTTGTTTGTGTTTCTGTACCTGTTTACTTAAAGTATGTAACTTTGCAGCCACCACAATATTTGGAGAGATGCTCGAGTCACCCAAAGGACTTTCCGTTACTATCATCCTGAAACAAAGGGACTCGACTTTGCAGCAATGGTGGATGATATTAAGGTATATTAAGTAGACATATGTTGCATATAGAACATGGATAATAGTTTTTATGCATATATGGTTAAGTACTTAAGTTACTTCTTTGCTAACTATGAAGTCATGAGTTTGAGCTCTGACTCATGGATTTTAATCTCCTTCCCCCAGTGGCCTATTGTGCTAGCAAACACTTTGTAAGAAGAAAATATAAGGTTGCACGAGAATTGTCCATTGTCGGCAACAATTAATTTACTTTTGTTATTAAATTAAATTTACTTTTGCTATTATTAAATCTTCTATTTTATCAAGATCTTAATAATTTTTTATACTAAGTAGAAAACAGTTTCAACATTTGATGCTCATCAGGCTTTCTTTATGTGAGATCTGATGTTAAAGGCCTTCAAGACATATAAATTGGACCACATGATCTTATTTTCTTGTTTTCAACTTTTGACCTTATATCATCAGTCTTTCAAAAAATCTTATAACATCAAGGTTTTATTGTATTATCATGACTTTTACTACTTATCATTTTAATTTTTTATCTCTTACAATTTTGTCAATGTTTGTCAACCTACTGCTTCATAAATTACTTTTGACTTATTTCTCCCTCACTACTACTGATTATTAATCTCAACTAGTGTCCCATTAATTCCTTTTAAAAAAAAACTAGTATCCATTAATAAATGACATTTCAATAATATTCATTTTTAATGTGATTCATGCTGATCTATGGTTATGTTCTTAATACTATTAATCCTTTTGCAGAACGCTCCAAATGGATCATTCTTCTTACTTCATGCTTGTGCACATAATCCAACTGGGGTTGACCCTTCTGAGGAACAATGGCGGGAGATGTCATATCTATTCAAGGTAGATATGATCTGAATTGTTTATCTTCTCTACCTCTTGCATCCAAAGACTTGACTGACTTTTTCTTGGTATTCTGTCTATCATGAATTTACAGGTTAAGAATCATTTTCCGTTCTTTGACATGGCATACCAAGGTTTTGCCAGTGGCGATCCAGAGAAAGATGCAAAGGCAATACGGATATTTCTTGAGGATGGGCATTTAATTGGTTGTGCCCAGTCATATGCTAAAAACATGGGATTGTATGGACAGCGTGCTGGATGCCTCAGGTACTTATTTGACACAATGTTAGGCAAAAATTACATATTTAGTCATCACGAACAAAATTTGATTATGAAATATATATCTTTTCTTGATGTTACCTGAAATTTGATGCTTCTCATTTGCAACTTGTTCCTATAGCGTTCTCTGTGAAGATGAGATACAAGCAGTGGCTGTGAAGAGTCAGTTACAACAGATAGCAAGGCCCATGTATAGTAACCCACCCGTTCATGGTTCGCTGATTGTTTCCATTATCCTTAGTGATCCAGAACTAAAAAGCTTGTGGCTGAAGGAGGTTAAGGTAACCAATCAAGTTGTGCTTATATATTTTGTTGTCACTCTACAAATTTAATGATTTATAAGATTGTCCATGAGCCCAATGCAGGTATCTTTAAAGATATTGTTTCTGTGATTGTAAGAAATTGTTTTTGCAGTGTCTTTTTCCTCCATTCAGTCGATTCTATGAATTAACAATTTTATCATTGTTCAGGGTATGGCTGAACGCATCATTGGAATGAGAAAGGCGCTGAGGGAAAACCTTGAAAAGTTGGGTTCTCCCTTGTCTTGGGAGCATATAACAAATCAGGTGATGGGGCAACTAGCTATATATTATTAGTTCTAAACTATAATGATAAGCAACTGTTGTGGTTTCTGTCATATAGTTTCTTTAAATTTCTTTATTGCAATAAATGTCTATAGTATTCTTCCTACTAGTTTCTTTAAATTACCTAATTGAAAGAAATGTCTATAGTAATCTCAGATATGAGCATTCTTCCTCATGCATCCAACTATTTTCTACTTCTAAAAAGACCTTTTGTTCAAAGGTATTGAACTATTATTTTCAACCAGCAATAGATAACTACAAATTATCAGATTTGAATGAAATATAATGCTTCAATAGGTTCATCGAACAATATGTTTCACAAATTTTGTTGTATTATAAGAATTTGTCAATTTTG
Source organism: Pontederia paniculata (assembly GCA_001647135.1). Lineage (NCBI taxonomy): Eukaryota > Viridiplantae > Streptophyta > Magnoliopsida > Commelinales > Pontederiaceae > Pontederia > Pontederia paniculata. The sequence goes on from LTAE01000715.1 coordinate 19,628, forward strand.
GATTTTTCAAATTGTTTGGAAGATGTACTTGCAATCTATTCTTCTTTGAATTTGTTTTAAGGCTCTCCTTGGTATCATTACCTATTTAAATAATCTTTGGTTTTATACCTTCATATGCTTTTACTAATCTGTTATTTGATGTTGAAACAGATTGGAATGTTTTGCTTTAGTGGAATGACCCCTGAGCAGGTTGATAGGTTGACGAATGAGTTCCATATATACATGACTCGCAATGGCCGAATCAGGTATAAAATTACACTCGAAAGAAGACTTGTGCTCTTCCTATTATCTTCCACTTATAAAATCATTACTTTTTGCAGCATGGCTGGTGTGACTACTGGCAATGTGGGCTATTTGGCTAATGCAATCCATGAGGTCACGAAATCCTCTTAACTCGGGCGTCAGAATTCCTTTTGGGGCGGTAACATTGCGTCAAAAGATGAACGCAATTTCTGGATTTTGTTCGAGTTTGCCTAGAAATAAATTATCACCAAAGGATCTGTTTTTTTTTCTCATTGTCCAGCTCCGGTACTGGTCTAAAGGGAAGAATTTGCATTTATGTTTTCCAAGTTTGGGCATTTTGAAATCGCTCAGTTCATTCTGTTTAGCATAACAACTTCATATTGGCATTGGAAGACGATATGTCATTCAACTGTTGTTAATGGAGGTGTAATCCTGCTCACATTTTTATTTACCAACTGTTGCTATTTCTTCTTTTAAGCCGCCTTATATAGGAGAAATGAAATCTTAAGATCTGACCAAATATCTTTAGGAGCAAGGGGGATTGTTTACAACGATGAGATGCATAATAATTCTAATTGTTATTGGACGTTTACTCATTTTATTCCTCTTATAGTAAAATGAGCAATTAATACTTAGATATGAAAGCACTTGAGCTGTAATGCCTCCAAAACGACCATCCTGTCACGTGGCAGAATGCTTTTCTGAGTGCGTTACACATCTTTGAAATGCAGAATACATATAACAATTGAAAACTCTTTTCATATTATAAATTATTTGCGAAAGTCTTACATAACATAATTTGTCTCAGAATAACTATTACATCTTCTAGAAAGGAAATAATCTAGAGACAACTTGACATAGGACCACTACTCATGTGCAAACAATATCATCATCACGAACATCCGTCGTCGCATGCACCACCAATAGCTATGACAACTTGGGTCACTGACCTGCAGGATCCAAAGCATGGGGAAAACAAAATTCACCATGAGTTATAAAGCTCAGATATGTAAGACACAATAAAAAGATACTTTTCATGATAGAATGAAAGCATGAAATTAAGATTATATCATCATAATTAATCATCAATAAACATACATGAGGATCATCATAAAACATCATATATATATTTACTTTCTTAATATATCATCATGTTCATATCTTGCTTTCTTTTTTTATTTACTTTCATCATCTTTAATTTATCATCTTTCCTTACATAACTTTACTTTCATCATCATTAGCATATCATAATTTTCTTCAATCAGGAGTGGGTTATGAAATCACTATATACATACTTTCTTAACATAACTTTCTTTTCATTAACATATCATTACTTTCTTGCATCATGAGTGAGCTATGACATATAGTCAAACATCAACCACTCTGAGCGTATACATAAGGAGTAAGCATGACCCATGGTCAAATGTCCATTACTCCACATCATCATCATCAGTTCTTTCATCATATTCATTTCATTCATCATTNNNCACTCTGAGCGTATACATAAGGAGTAAGCATGACCCATGGTCAAATGTCCATTACTCCACATCATCATCATCAGTTCTTTCATCATATTCATTTCATTCATCATTTAACTTTCATACTTGGCATACGTGAAATACAACATCATTCCTTAACATCTAATGCAATATGCTCAATGCAATGATTAAGCCAAGTGATTATCTTCTTAAGTTCTTCTTGTCCCATTAGTGACTTTGAGGTGACTTTGAGAGTTGCTTTGTTGTGACTTTGAATGACTCATGAGTCTTTTAGAGGCTTCGCCAATAGGTCAGTGGGGGTGCACAAGATACGATCGAAAAGGATGCTCGAGAAATCCATTTGTTGCAAGGCGAGGAGAAGGTCAGGCAATAGGAACTAGGTAGCAGCTGATCTACCAGTCCCCCATCATCATAAACATTGCGCTCCCAATCATTCAATGCATGATGACCTCATCATTAATTTTTCGTGTGGATGATTGACCCTTTATCTTGTCCACATATTAATCCTTAACATCACATAAGAATTCCACAACATCTCCTATTAACATAGAAATGATTCAACATCAAATGCATATGATGTAGCTGTCACGGCCCGTGATGGCTATGTCACGGCCCGTGATGGCTATGTCACGGCTCGTGATAGGTCTGTCACGGAACGTGACTATTAGGTCCACCCGTGACTGGTTTGTCATGGCCCGTGATTATTAGGTAACGACCCGTGACAAACTGGTCACGGCCGTGACAATAGAGTCGGCCTTTCGGTCACGGCTCGTTACGGTCGTATCCGTACATACGGTCTGACCGAAATCGGGTCGGGATGAGCATTACGGTCGTGTGGGTGTATTCCATCGTCACGGCTCGTTACGGCCGTATCCATTCATACGGTTTGACCGAAATCGGGTCGGGATGGACATTACGGTCGTAGGCATAGGTGTATTTCATCATCACGGCCCGTGGTCACATGGTCACGGTCGTGATACACTCCATCACGGCCCGTGACGCCTTCGTTACGGCCGTGATGGGACTTCCGAGCGTTCGTTGTTGTTGCCAACTTCCTCCGTCACGACCCGTGACAGTTGGTCACGGCCGTGACCGAAGGGAGATTGTTCGTCCATTGTTGTCATGACCTGTGACAAGTGTGTCACGGCCGTGACGGGTGGTGAGTCATCTGCCTGTCACGGCCTGTGACGTCTGTCACGGTCGTGACAGAGGCTTCCTAGGCGGATTCCACCCCTTCCTGTTGTTTTTAGTTTCTTTCTTACAGATAATCCATCTTATGAGGATTCATAAATCATTTTCTATAGTTTTTGACCATAAGAATCACATCACATGCATCTTTCGTTTATATCATATCTCTAATCAATCATCACATGGAGGCCATGAAACAATCCTAGAGCAGGAATATCTTAAATTTCTCATGAATCATATAACATGTTCGACGCATATCATCATCATATAAATTCTTCATAAATCAATATCCTCTAAACAAATCTAGTCCTATTAGATTACTTGATAATTTCAGGACATACATCATGTTAATCTATTCATAACATTTAGAATAATCTAACATGCAATAATCTATCAAGAAAAGCCTAATATAGAGGGATCTGCCTATTTACATATCGGTTAGCCCATAAGCTCGTCGTCCCGTTCGTCCTCAATCCGTTCTTGCGTTCGTCTACGGTGATCCTTCTCCTCGCGTCGCTTTCCAACCTTGATTTGCCTTCGTCTTCTTTCTCCCAGATCATTTTCTTCCTTGAGCGAAAGAGGATGGGGAAATGAGAAACTAGGGCCGGCTGAAGTTATCAGGAGAAAATAAAAGTGTCCAAGTTCATTGAAATAAATCAGAGATTTTGGGATTGCCTAATATTAGGGATTTTGAATCTGATTTTTCAGTTATGACGATATATTTCTTTTTCTAAATTGAATTCTGGGTGGTTACATGAGCACTCATCAATTCCTAAAATAATCGGTTGATGCATAATTTTGAAAAAAATAACTAAGCTTTATTCATATCTCATTTTCTGCTTCCACCTAATGCGTCGCCTCTTCATTACATATATTTTGACACACAAATAGAATAGAATATTTGACTACATGTTATTTTTATTAGAGACGATCGTTGGACAGATAACAATACTAAATATCTAAACAAGTAGTTATTGCATAAATAATATGTATTAATAAAATGAATCAGTGGCAACAAAATAATATCATTAACAATAAAATATACAAACTTTAGGCGCTCTCGAATAATCCAAAAATATAAGTACTTTATTCATTTATTAATTACAATTTCTAATATCATTTTCAAGAAAAATAAAAAATAAAAAGAATAGATAGGAAAAAGTACAAATATATTAGAAAATCATGTGAAAAAGTGATAGATGAAAGAAAAAGATAATAATATATAACTTAATTACTATATTATTTATTTTATTGATCTAATGAAAAATGGAAAAAATAAAGAATCGAGAAAAAAATAGAAAAAAACACAAAAGAAAATAAAAATAAAATGAATTTCTTACAAATTAAAAAAAATTTACTCTCGTCCTTTGAATTCTTATCGATTTTAACGGATTGGACAAGCTGAGAGACCTAGAGCTCATCCGATAAGTTAAGCATGTCGGTCGGACTCATCCAATATCTAATTAAAGTTGGATAGCCAGAGTCCGTTGAGAACTCATATGGTTCTTTAAACACTTTTAATTTTAATAGGGTTGGGACTAGAGAAAATAATATAGGTTAATTTTACTAACTTATAAATTTTAAACGTGGACAATTAACTATTTAATTTTTAGTACATATTTCATTTCACCCTAAAAAAATTATCAAGTTTGTTTTCTCTCTTGCTCCTAGTATTTCACATGTTTTTCTATTTTTTCTAGGTATCAGTCTAATATTTGATTCCTAATGTTTCACGTGTTATTTCATTTTAATATTTAATTTACTTTCTCCCGAAAAAAAAACTTTGTTGTCCCATCTTCGATTCCAAATACTTCACATTTTCTTTCACGTTGTCATTATTTCTTATAAAAAAACAAAACTTTATCATTTTAGTTTGATTATTTTTTTTCTCTTTTTCATGATTAAACAATAACTTAAACTTGTTTTAAAACAGTTAATATAATTTGGAAAATAAAAATAAAAGTAAATAGTTTTTTAAACAAATATTATCTCTAATGCATATAAAATTTTAATTATATCGTATGTTTGTTAACATTATTTATAGTTCAACTAATATGTTTATCGAGCACTTCTTGCATTTTACTAATTAAATCACTATAATTTAATATTGTTTTCCAATCAAACTTTTATTGATTAAGGGTAAATTATTAATTGGGCCCACTAAGATTAACAAGTGATTTATATATGTATACAAAATCTAACCAAATCAAATTATAAAAATAATAATATAATAGAAATGCGATATCAGCCGTTGAACCCATAAAATGATTAAATTTGGATTTTCATCTCATTACGAATACCATACATAATGAGATAAAAATATTAAACTTAGTTATTTTACAGTATACCGGATTACATCTACATTAAGCCCTAAGAATAATTATGTTCAATTTTTTTTAGGGTTATAAAGGCAGGCCCACGAGCCTTCTTGAACTAGACAAGTGAGATTTTCATTTTGGAATCTGTTACTGTTTTCCAGTTTTGAGCATTTCCAAAACTTTCAGTTCTTTTCCTTTTTCTATGTTTTCAAGTTTAAGGCTGTGCTTGACATATCAAATAGTTGAGTTGAAAATAGTATTAACAGTTTTATTGAGTTAATCTACTAAATAAAATAATTAATAAATTAATTTTATTATTAGCGTCTAATGATTAATTAAAAGTTCATGCTAATTTAAAAAGCTTTTAAATAATTCTAAATTTAGTCATCTAATTATAATATCTTCTTTCTATATTTTTTATATAATTCTTATTAAAAAAATCTCAATTAAATAGTGTGAACATAAATAAAAATTTTTTTTGTTGATTTTGTGTATGAATTTACAATTTTAATTGAAAATAAATTATTATTACATTGAAAAAAAATAAATGCAAATTATATTAAAATTTTATTATTTCATGTTCATTTATATCATTTTATATTCATAAATTAAATTAATTATTAAATTTATCACACTTATTTATTATTTTTTTAATTTAATATCTGAACATTAACGTCTTTTGTTAATCGCTATTTATCATTTATATCGTTATCTATTACTTAATTATTATTCGCTCGTTAAGGCACTTATTATGACAAAAATAGTGTAAATATATCCAAAATCAAATTCCCATTTGGTAATCCATGACGCTCTTTCTTCATTTAATAAGCCATCCGTATCCTAACAAGATTTTGTAGGACAAACGTGTACAAACTCCATACCTACATTTCGTATGAGATTTTAGGATCTTCTGACCAAAGGAACATATGGTTTATATTATCAATTTGTTAATGATGATATGCCTAATAATTTAAATACCTTTTTTTTTCGCTACAATTTTAACTGTCCTCCTCATTTCTTTTATTTTTTTTGGTCCTGATTTAAAACTATGAATATTTGACTAATCTAATATATTGAAAAAAAATTGATCAAAATGAAATACTAATTAAAGTTATCTAGCATGTTTAAAATAAGAAAAAAATGTTTATACAGCTCAACCAAAAGCTATAAATTACAGTGAGTGATACTAACTATTGATTTAATTAGATAAGTATTATTAATCATTGATCTGATTAACTATTAAATGAGACATTTCTTATAATCCGATATGAAAAGAAAAAAAATTTAACAGCAACCATCCGATCTAAATTGAAAGGTTCATAACATAAGCTGTAATTTACAACATAATTAATGAGCTGTATACTCATTAACCCCTTAAAATAAACTCTACCACCTTTCAATGTTTAATCTTGCAATCTTTTAAAAACTAACCTAATCTCACTTTAACAAAGCTCAATACATAATTCCATTATAGACAAAAGATTATTATTTACATGAAATTCATTTAAATTTCTCTTTTTTTTCATTTAATTATGTTTTTTATCCACATAATATTGAAATTACTAATTAAACTATTAATTATGGATTTTTTTCAGTGAAATTATGAAAATATTTTAATTCGTAGATGTTCAGATAACTTTTTTCATCCTATGACGACAGCAGAGTTGCCAATTTTGACTCTTTTTTGTTTAATTGGTAGAAGAAAAATTACCCTCTCTTTTTTATATGATGACGAGGTGGCGGAGGCGGACCAGACTCCTCCCAACCTTCGTGGATTCCAACTTCCGTGCGAGAGAGCGAGAGAGAGAGAGAGAGAGAGAGAGAGAGAGAGAGAGAGAGAAAAATGTGCACACTGGAAAAGCGCGGGCGCGTCTACGTCCTCACCCTCACCGGCGCCGACGAGCATCGCTTAAACCCCTCCCTCCTTTCCGCCATCCGCTCCGCGCTCGCACACGTCCGCTCCTCCGTCGCCGCCTCCGGCGAACCCGCAGTCCTCGTCACCACCGCCGAGGGAAACTTCTTCTCCAACGGCTTCGACCTGGCATGGGCCAAGCTCTCCCCTTCGGACCGCCCGGAGCTCATGACCTCCGCCCTCCGGCGCGTCCTATCCGATCTCATGTCCCTCCCCATGCCCACCGTCGCCGCCGTCAACGGACACGTCGTCGCCGGCGGGGCTCCTCTCGCGCTCTGCCACGACTACGTGGTCATGCGCGCCGATCGCGGGTTCCTCTACATGAGCGAGCTCAACATCGGCATGTCCATTCCGGAGTGGCTCATGGCCCTCCTGCGGGCAAAGATCCCGGACCCGCGGGCGAGGCGCGACGTGGTGCTGAGGACGGAGAGGATGACGGCCGCGGCGGCGGTGCGGACGGGGATCGTGGATAGAGCGGTTAAAGGTCCAGCGGAGGCGGTGGTGGAGGCTGCCGTGGGGATGGCGGAGGAGCTGGCGGCGAGGAACTGGGACGGCGAGGTGTACGCTTCGATAAGGAAAGCGGCGTATCAGGAGGCCTTCCTGGCGCTTGGATTCGGGTTGGCGATGGACGTAGATGATGACCGTAAGAAGGCGACATCAAAGCTCTGATCGATGTCGATATCATGCTCTCGATCGTGATTTTGACAAGCATTAATCTATTTCTGTTGATCGACTTATGCTCTTGATTCATACGTAAACTTGTTGCTGTTCGTATGTTATAGATTCTCTGAAAGTTTATGGTTCATACTTCATATAAGTGCTCAAAATCTGTGATGCATGCATGAGATCGAGATTGACCGACCGACACATATCTTTTTCCGGCCAAATCTGCAGAATTGGATTTCTCCTATCTACAAAGGCTGGCATGCGTAGGACACTACTACTTTTGTTTACTCGTATTGCGGATGTATCTGATGGAAGGACACAAGTTCTCGCACCGCTGCTATTTTCAGCAAATTAAGTTGCATTAGTTTGTTTGGAAAAGGCTGAAAAAATATGTGTGAAATTATTCTTTCAAATAATAGAATGCTAATAATATAAAGAATTAAATTATATTAGAGAAATAAAAGATTTAAAAAAAAATTATAAGAACAAATAATAATTCTTTTATTATGAAATAGTAATATAATATAATTTTAAAAATCAATCTTGGATGCCAAAAAATGAAATAAATGTGAACACTCTCATTAGAATATGAAAATGTGATAAAAAAAAATTATAAAAAAATACCACTTTATGTTTCGTATCAAAATATCTTACACTAAACTCGGCAACTGATGACTTTTAATTTTTTTCCTTGGTGGAAAGGCCGAAGCCCTGAGAAGTTACACTAGAAAGAAAAAGTGCAGAAAGTAAAGATGCTTATAGGAGCAAGCAGCGTGGGAACACCAATGATGTCTCCAACAAGGGTTGCGGTTGAGTGCGGAGGCCATGTGCACAAATGTGGGGAGTTCGGTGATGGACATACCTCTTTGCCAACAGTCAGCCACATGATTTGTCTCATGATAGGTGTGTAGTGTGATGATATTCCACCTTCTTTTCAACTGCATATGAATCGCCGCAACAATATAGGCAAGATGGGGTGTGGGAGTTGTGCGCCTCATAAGGAGGTCGATGATAGTGAGTGAGTCTGATTCAAAGATGGCATACTTGTGTCATGTTCCCTATAGTAGATCAGTTCCATGTGATATGGCTTCGAGCTTGATAAGAATTGGCATGGATGAGGTTGAGCTCTTCGAGAAACTGACAATCAAGTTTCCATTTGCATCCCTTATGAGTCTACATGTTCCACTGTGGGCATGTTGTGTGGTGGTGGCATCATATATGTGTTAATTTTACCCATCCAATCGGAGGTTTTATCTATTTTGTAGTATTTTGATCCTGAAGGTATGTGTTGAGCTTGAGGGTGCGTGGCTAGTGAGAAAGTGGAAGCCGAATGAAATATCGTGCAAATTGTATTGCTTGTTATTTGAAGGTTATTGTTGAATGCTGCTTTGTTCCTCTAGAGCCAGAGATGCCAATTTGTAGCTCTGAAAATGGATGACTATGCTAGGTTGGTAGCCATGTGGGAGTGGATATTAAGGTTCATCATAATCCACTCAATGTTATTGACCCTGAAAAACTTTGGCCATATGTGGTTGGGTAGTCTCGACTGCATGAATGTTTCCAAATATGTGCAATTGGAGGACAGTCTCGCACTGCATGAATGTTTGTCTCCATGAGTGATTAGCATCTGCGGCAGGATCCATTGGTGGCGAGGTGTCGTTGAAGGTGATGGGCATTTGTGAGAAGCTTATTGTGTGCTAACATCCACATAAAGGATCTAATTTTTTTAGGGCCCTTTTGTTTCCATATGTCGTTCCAAACTAGGTGCTTGCCTAGGTCAATGTTGTTGGTGAGGAGTGAGTAGCATGATCTGGCACTATAGCTGTCGATGGGTTCTAGGGGCCAGTAAACCATATATGGACCTTGAGAGTATGATGGGGCTTGGTGGTTTGCGATGCGAAGAATGTCTTGAAAACTAAGCAAGTCCTCAACAAGGTCGAGGATCCATCCATGAAAGTTATTAGATACATCATGTAGCAACAACTCGTGCGAGTTTCCCTGAATAGGAGCAGCAGACATGTGAATTAAAGCTACACTATCTTGAGTCACATTGTTATTGTTTCCAATTTTCAAAATCAACATGCATTGTTCATCGGGCGCCAAGATGAACAGATGTGCGCCATAGCAAAGAGTCATCAGGTTTGTAGGATATTTTGGCTCCTGGACCAATTCTCATATGATACTTGCTCGTAAATACTTGAGTCCATAAAGAGCTCCGGTCATACATTAACTACCAAGCAAGCTTCACAATCAAGGATGTATTGAGAGCTTCCATTCGTTTGAGGTCAATGCCTCTTGTCTCTTTCGGCCTGGTGATCATTTGTCAATTGACAAGGTGAATTTTCCTATTTTTCACATTGTGACCCCATAAGAAGTCTCTACAATGTTTCTCAATTTCATTGCATGTTGACTTGGGTAGTCGCATTGATTGCATTGTGTAGGTTGGAATTGCTTTGAGAGTAGCTTGCATCAAAGTTGTTCGTCCAACAAAGTTAAGGGAGTGGCAACCATTTATTTTGATATGGATCCTTTTTGTGATTTCAGTGAAGTGCTCAGTCTTGATCCTAACATGGACAATTGGCATTTCAAGATACCTACAAATTGAGGTTGCAGCGTTGTATGAACTGATGACGATGCTTTGTTCTCGCTTCTCACGTGATACATTTTTAGAGAGGAAAATATTGGATTTACTCGGGTTAACTTTGAGGTCTGCTTCTTCATAACGTTTTAGGATGTCCAAGATGAGCCTCATTTGATCTATTATTGCTCCTATTAAGAGAAGTATGTCATCAGCAAATGGTAAGTGGGAAATATGGGGGCTAGAGTGTCCTACTTTCATGGCCTTCCACTTGCCAATTTGGATAGTCTCAACGATTAGGTGGTTAAGGCGTTCAATGCAAAGAACAAAATATAAGGTGATAAGGGACAACCTTGTTTGATTCCTCATTCTATTGCGAATCTTTCTGAAGGGGAGTTGTTCCATAAGATCTGAAGGGAAGTAGTTGCGAGGCAGTCTATGATTAAGTTTCCTATTTTTTATGGAATTCCGATGGCTTGAAGGGTATCAAGTATGAAGCTCCATCTAAGCTATACTTTCTCAATATCAAGTTTGAGGGACATGAATTATTGTCGTCCACACATTTTGCTGAGGGAGTGAACCATGTCTTATGCGATGATGGTATTGTCCTGAATGCTACACCCGGGAACAAACTAGCTTGGCAGAGGTCAGCTCCCTCATGAAGGCCTCCATGTTGTTAACTATAATCTTAGCAATATGTTTGTAGGAGATGTTGCACAAGCTTACAGAACACAAGTCACTGAGCATTTGCGGCTGGTCTTTCAAGGTACTATTGACTTAGGCAATAGAGTCGCCCTCATTGATGATGCGCTGGCGAAATTGAAGACAAAGATTTAGACAGTGTCCTAATTGTGTTGACAAAATATTGCTTGGAAATTGCCAAGTCCTGGAGCCTTGTAGCTTGACATGCTAAAGATGGCATACTTGACCTCAATTAGGTGCAGAAGGTCAAGCAAGTTTGCATAGTTGATTTCTAATGTCGGGGAACATGTTTGGGAGTGTCTGGCATGCGGGGTTGGGGTTTCGCTAAACCTTTGAGGACTGTTAGATCAGAGATCAAGTTTCCTTGTGCATGTTGGAGGTTGTGTATGAGCATTCGTCTTCTCTATATAATAGCTTTGATGTGGAAATAGCGGGTGTTCTTATCGCCATGCTTGATTCAGTCACACGAGCTTTCTAGTACCATAAGGGTTCCTATGTGATAGGGCAATTTCAAGCTCAGTGGAGAGTTCACGCTCGAGCTTGACGAGAGAGTTTTCTGTGGTGGTTTTGAAAGATGTTGGATACATGCTAGTCGTGCCAGTAGTTGGTCTTTCCTCTATTGGATGTTGTCAAATACTTGTCTGTTCTAGTCTCTAATTGTGTCTCTAAAGTTGGGCAGGTTGTGCGGTAATGGAGCTTGATATGACCATCTAGAATTTAGGAAGTGTTTAAGTTGCAATGGGAATGCCATGCTGCAAGGTATATGAGAAGCCTACTTCTTTGCATTCTTGAGGCTCAGGGTTCAATGCGAAGTAGGAGCAGGTGATGGTTAGAGTTGTGTCGTGGGAGGACCACCACTTCAGCAGTGGGAAAGAGTGTTCTCCAATTGGAATTGTAAAGGGTCCTATCAAGACGCTTCATGATTCGTTATGATGACTTCACGCCATAATGCAGTTACATCGCCTGTGCATGGCATCGTATGCCCTCACGACTCTGACATCATTAAATATATAAACAAACTATTTCAACTCTTTATTTTTTTTCTTTTGCTTTCTAGGTCCACATAAATAATAATGGCTAAATATTTTATCCTTCTTATTTCTAGGAGAGGACTTCATTAACTCTCCATGCTCCCTACAAAATTTATTTTTTAAAGTATAATCTTAATCATTATATATAATATATTCTTATTAGTATGAATTATTTAAATGTAATTTGTTCTTTTCAATTTTATCATGAATTTGATGGCAATGATCATCAATATGCTTGAACTTAGAATGAAAATGATAATACTTATTCAAATATATAATGTGCTTATTATCACATGACCAACATATTCCTTCTGCGTCTAAATCAGTTAAAAGTTATTTCATCCATAGAATCTTCTTGCATGCTTCAATAATTGCGATTTTCCACCTCAATTATTAATAGTGCAACATACCCCTGTAATTTGAATTGTCATGAGTTTATTGCTCCTGCAAATATTATGAAGTAGACATAAGTAAACTTATACTATCAACATCACCTATCATATAAACTTTAATATATCTCTCTAATATTGATACAACATCACCATCATATAAACAAACTTTATAAGTGTCTCAGAGATGTTTGAGAATCCACTTAATTACTCACAACACTTTCTACAAAAATTTGATAGTAATTGATTGACCATACCAATTACATATGTTATGTCTGGACTTGTATAAAACATTGCATATATTAGATTATTAATTGTAGATGCATATAATACATTCTTTATGTAATGACCCAAATCTCATGTATTATCCTCTAAGGAGAAAGATTAGGGTGATTCTATGGGATTCAATGTAAAATGACAATGTATGTTAATAATGCAATGGAAACATAACAATTAAAATAACTATTACTATCTAACACCATAATCAATGAGCCTTTTGAAGCATATGACAACTTAAGGGATAAAACTCACAACACAAACTTTAATAGAACATACAAGACTCGATGTCCAATCATACACCCATATGATCCATTGTGATCCTCAACATAGAGGTCACCTAATTAACATAATTAAACATAGATACATGCCCATATGCTCGTAGGTCAACATAGTCTTACACATTTGACTCAACAACATAAACATTAAGATAAAGACTCAATGACAATTATGAATGTGCAACATTCACTCACTAACAACAATGCCACCCATATCACTCCAAATCAAAATTCAAGGACAAACTCTCAATTAAAGTACGTAAAGGCCTCTTTAGCAAGATATAACACTAATGCTCAAAGCAATGTAATATCAATATCAATAAATAATAAGTCAATATCATGATCAATATGAAGCCAATAAATAATAAACATAATCTCTTTTACTTTATGATTATATTTTTTCTTATTAGTGTCAATAATCAATTTATGGCAAGAGCAGCTTCAATTGTATCGTTCATAATAATGCCCTATAGCATAATCAATAAATTCATTGCCTAAATTAATATTTCACTTAGGATCAATTGGAACTATCATTTCGCTTTATCTCTAAGTTTGACAATTGTCACAATCAACATGAGCTTTATTAATATTTGGAGGGCTTGGTTACGCTCCTGATGCTAGGTCGAGCACATATCCCCATAATGATTAATCTCAAAGAGATCCAATAAACAATTGAGATTATAAATAATCTCTCAATTAATTAAGGAATCAAGTCATATTTTCTGACTTTTTTAGAACAGGTCCGAGTCAAATAGCAATAATTTGAAGCACTTCTTTTTACACTATTTCGGAAACCTAAGGACTCGATCATATGGATATGTAAAATACAAGATTTCCAATCCTAGCAGGAAAAGGAGGGAAACAGATACTCAATTTAAAGTGAGTAAGCAGAACGCTATTTCAATTAATCAATACATCAATCATTAACATATTTTAATCCTATAATAACTTTTTTACACTATTTCGGAAACCTAAGGACTCGATCATATGGATATGTAAAATACAGGATTTTCCATCCTAGCAGGAAAAGGAGGGAAACAGATACTCAATTTAAAGTGAGTAAACAGAACGCTATTTCAATTAATCAATTATTAACATATTTTAATCCTATAATAGTTGAACATGCAATTTGCATTTAGATTATCAATACAATATTAAAAAAGATAAGGAAATATAATGAAAATGTGAGTTTCAGCAAATTGAATAAAAGCATATCGTATTCACCAATAGTCGTATCACATCAATACGATCGAACGTATTCGATCGTGTTGAATTTGGAACTTGAGCAACAATTTTTTTGAGAAAAAAATTGGTCTAGCCGTATCATCCAATACGGTCGTATTGACCACCAACCCGTCCAATATGGTTAACTAACACAGTTCATAAGACCGTATCAATTGGATGTACTGACGCTCCTAAATGGTTTGTGTCATTCCTATGTATTTTTTTCCAGGTTTTAACACAATGCATTAACAGATTTTTCACATTTCAATACAATAACATGCAAATCATATAGACTATCCAATAATACCCTATTGTGATCATTTTTAGTATGATCAAATTCTAAGTTATGATAGAATGTAGCAAGGGTTTTGAACAATAAATTAAATATGACATAAACATAAACACAAATATGATCCACATAAATCCAATTGATGTATGCGTGCATACAATTCTAATATCCTCCCTAAGTTTTCATATGATCATAAGATTCAATTTTTCCTAATTAAGAAATATGAATACCTAATAACCACTAAAGCATATGAACAATCATACAATTGCATCATTATAACCCTTCTCCTAACTTTATGTAATGCCCCCAAAATCAGACCTTGCCACTGGCAAAAACATGACTTTAAGGACGCTACCGTTGACTATACTTTGACCAATCCATTGGTCAACACTATGAATTCATCAATGCGGAAGCCAATACCAGGACCTATGCCATGTGCAAGTCACCTCATCACGAACACCATCACGTTGTCGCTGCGCCATCACCATCTATTTGAACATATTTGCCTACAAAATTGAATTTGTAAGGGAGATGAACCTCTTGTGAGTTTTGACACTCAGTACGTAAATGATCATAAATAAGATAATCAATATGTAAAAGAACCATTAGTTGACAATAAATTTTAACAGTTAACAATATCTCAATAGGATCGTCCTTTACCTTTGGCCTTTAACTTTACCTTTCAATATCCATATCCAATAGATGGCAAGAATAACAATTTACATCCTCTATGGTGATGTCCTTTCCTTTCAATATCATTATCCAAT
>LTAE01000715.1:38273-53507 GCA_001647135.1 Pontederia paniculata
TCTATGGTGATGTCATTTCCTTTCAATATCATTATCCAATTGATGATATGAGTAGCAACAATCACCTTCTCTAGTGATGCAATTATCTTTCCTTTCAATATACTCAAGTCATCATCAATATATCATTCTCTATTTATCTTGCCTTATATGAAGCAATCATTAACAATTAATGTGAGCCTTATTAGTGCAAGAAGATTCCAGCGATCCGGGGCCAATATGACTAGCTAGGCCATGGGTCAACCGGAGACCCGTCAATAATAATTAAACTCAGAGAGAGCACCAATAATCCTCAGGTGATTAAAGCCTACTCTCTCTATCAATAACCAAGGACACCAATAACCCTTATAAGATTAAAGTCTGCCCTTATTCAATAACTTAGAACACCGATAACCCTTATAGGATTAAAGCCTGTTCTCAATAATAATTGGTAAAACACCAATAACCCTTATAGGATTAAAGTCTATTCTCCAAGTCCACCGTGGCCTTCCTCTTCATGCATCAGTTCAATCATAATCATTTACATATTTTACCTTATTATAATTTCAACTAGGTTAACGTTTAGATACCTAAATCTACACCGCTCATCAATTCATATTCAATCAATCAATACAATCACATCAATATTCTTCAATTAATCAATAAGCTCATTTAGAGCTAGGGTATCACATCGGTCTATTATAAGAATCAGTATCTTCATTCAATCTGCACGGCCCATGAAATACATGTCACGACCGTGATAATAGGTTTCACGGCCCGTGATGAGCATATCACGGTCGTTACGACCTTCATAACGTCCTTCACGGCCCGTTATAAACCATTACGGCCAGTTACGTTTCTTCACAGCGTCCTTCACGACCCATGATGTATCATCATGGCCCGTGAACCAAGTTAACGGCGCACAAGCTTCCAATTCACATCGTTGTGTTGTCCTTCATGGCCCATGACCAGTTCTCATGGCCCATGAGGTCTTCACGGTCTATCGGGTTGTGATCGTCGTCGTCCGTTCCGTCTCATGGTCCATAGTGTTGCATCTCACGGCGTGGCCAACCTTCATGACTCGACATCACGGCTCGTGACGGAGTCGTCACGACCGTGCCTGGGTGAATTCTCCATCGTTAGCCCCGTGACTACTGCCGACACGGCTCGTGACATGGGCGTCACGTCCGTGACGAGAGTTGTGGGCGAATTCCGCGACATGTCGTCCTTAGACTTCCGCCGTCACGACCCGTGACATGGGTGTCATGGCCGTGACGGGGGAATTTCTGGGCGAATTCCGCCCGTGCCGTCCGACTACCTCCGTCATGGCCCGTGATATATCCGTCACGACCATGACGGGAATTTCCTGGGCGATTTTCGTCTCATTTCTTCTCTAAATAATTCTGAGATTCTTTCTTTTGACATATAATAATATATGGAGATCAATAGTCATATGTTTTCTACAATTCTTCGTAACATTCTAATTTTTTCATTTCAGTTAATAATATGTATTTTGTCAACTAGTATCATTGTGATTCTTATCTTTTTTTTTATTATTTTTTTCAATTGAGGTTGTTGCTTTGATGAATCATATTGGGGACTCAGTGCTCGACATTATGACTAGTTTGATTATCCTAATGTGCATCTAAATTAATTTCATTGATATTATCATCTTGATCAATTTTTAAAGTAATGCACTTTTGTTCAATTGAACTCAATTAAATAAGTTTTTAAGAATATTAATTCGTTGTTCAATTATTTGATGTTCTAAAAATAATACATATCCATTTTTATAACTTTTTTTGTCAATAGAATAACTAAATTTACACTCCTTTCAATTTGACGTAAGTTTCGATCATCGCGAACAAAGATTTTATTAATCTGTTTTATCCATGATGTTTCAACTCAAATATATTAATTTGATCCACCTATAGAGATATTATTTTTTTTCAATATTAATTATTTACCAATAATTCAATTATTTATTGTATAATTAATTTGATAAATATTTGACTTTTATCTTTTTAAAGAATAAAATGGCATAGTTGCCGTTTCTGATAGCTCTCCTATTTATGAGGTGGCGGCGTCGGCGGTGTCGGCGGCAGAGGACTCCACAAGCCAACTTCCCAGCGGCAAACTTAACGGAGAGGAAACACTGCAAAATGTGCACGCTGGAAAAGCGCGGGCGCGTCTTCGTGCTCACTCTCACCGGCGCCGACGAGCACCGTTTGAACCCCTCCCTCCTCTCCGCCATCCGCTCCGCGCTCGCCCGGGTCCGCTCCTCCGTCGCCGCCTCCGGCCAACCGGCAGCCCTCGTCACCGCCGCCGAGGGAAAGTTCTTCTCAAATGGCCTCGATCTAGACTGGGCCAAGATGTCACCTTCGGACCGCCCCCAGCTCATGGGCTCCGCCCTCCAGCGCGTCCTACACGACCTCCTCTCCCTCCCGATGCCCACCATCGCCGCCGTCACCGGTCACGTCGTCGCCGGCGGAGTCGCTTTCGCACTCGTCCACGACTACGTGGTCATGCGCGCCGATCGTGGGTTCTTCTACATGAGCGAGCTCAACATCGGCGTACCCTTTACGGAGTCGGTCATGGCCCTCATGCGGACAAAGATCCCGGACCCGCGGGCGAGGCGCGACGTGTTGCTGAGGGCGGAGAGGATGACGGCCGCGGCGGCGGTGCAGGTGGGGATCGTGGATAGAGCGGTTAACGGGTCTTCGGAGGCGGTGGTGGAGGCTGCCGTTGGGATGGCGGAGGAACTGGCGGCGAAGAATTGGGACGGCGAGGTGTACGCTTCGATAAGGAAAGGGACGTATGAGGCGGCGTTCCTGGCGATTGGGCCCGGGCCGGCGATGGACGAAGAGGACGACGAGAAGAAGGCCACATCAAAGCTCTGAAATTGATATCAAGCTCCCCAGATTTGGGTAAGCATCGAACATTTGCTTTTGTACTTGAGCTCTTTGTTATGAGTTATTATTGTTCTACACAGTTTGCAGGCTTAGGCCACATAGTTTGCTTCCATATTTCCTCATGCTGCTGATTTATGTAACTGGAAGGGCACACAAGTTCTTTACCGCTGCTATTTTCAACGAAATTGTTATAGAACACCAGTGGGATTTGCTAACCTAATAGTTATTTCGTTTAGTTTATATTTCAGTAACGTTATTTTCTCCCGAATTTAACATACTGAGTTTAGTACTGAATAGGTCATTCACTTGGAATGGATCATAAATATTTAACATCATCATCTTATGCATTGCTGGTTATCGAAAAGATTGTCGATTTTACTTTTATAGAACATTGTATATCCTGAAACAAGAACGCGAGATCATAACAGAGACTCTTCTTTATCAAAACGAAATTTTTGTTGGTAAGTATATATAAAACATCTTTTTTCTCAAGGAAGATGATATGATATTAATTACTAATGACATGGGAGCTGAAATAATTTCATGAGCACCTGTAATACTGTTAATCTTCTTGGATGGATGTAGAAACATTACTTGTTTCTTCTCACTTCAAATCCATGGATAATATATTAATCTTGTACAAGATACTTAGATGACATACTTGGCTATTAATTATTTTTGCTTGCGACATTTTAGATTAAGGTTTCATATGAAATTACCTTAGGCTCATAGCTTCAGTTTTCTGTTTTGCTAATAGATTTTAGACTTTATTTAGCACCCAAAAAGTTATAAATTTCTTTTAGTTTTGTTGACATGATGTGGCCAGCCAAATTAAAGTGACAAACCATGAAGGAAAATGACAAAAGAAAAGGGAATGTAAATCAGAAACCACACTTAGGTGATAGCATGGCTAGACTCCTAGTAGTTCTGGCATCACCATAGATCCTTCTCTGTCAAATTAACTTATTCTCGTAGGCATATTTGAAGTGTCTTCTCACCTTCAGTATGATAAATGGGAATACTGCTGATGACTCGCCAGGGATCTGAAATCACTTCATTGTACAAGTGTTTTTTGAAACATTATCAGCAACAGTTAGGGGTGGAATGCTGTGCTCATTGCTAAAGAAGTTCTCTGGATCGACCTCACCCTTCACAATTGCCAATCTCTTGAAATTACTCTTGAAGTACTTCTCACCCCAAACCTTGGCACTTGAGTAGTTTGTCTTGCCTTCCTCATTCTTGCCATTGTCAAGGTCCCTAAAGTTCAAGTACTGAGCTCTGGGATTATTAGAAACATAGGGAGTCATGTAACTGTGCATCCTTTTGATCCAACTCAAGTGCGTCCTGGATTCTGCAGCACCACCTTTCTGCCACATGGCAAGGTACTGAATAATGAACAAGTATCCTGACCTATGTGGATATGCTATCTCTGCTTCTGGGATCTCGTTCATCCTACCTCCATAAGGATCCATCCACATGGAACCTGCTCCCTGATGAGACAACCTTTCCAAAATCCCTTCCCATCCACTTACTGGGATGGGCTTCTTCACGTAATCGGACTTGCCCTTGTTGTAGACCTTTGGCTGCAAGCTTCTGTTTGTCAGTGTCTCCAAGGGTTCTCCATTGGTGTAGCCAGCGAAGTATACTGTAGATTCTACCCAACTCATCTCCTTGCAATCGCTCTGCTTCACACTGAGCTCTGGGAAGTTGCCACCCATCTGCTGGAGCAATCCATTGCAGCCTCCAAGGAAGAAGCATTTGAATTCAGCAACCGGACCGGTCGCTGTAGGGTTTAAATCTACCTTGAGGTGCAGGTCCTCGTGGAGTTCATGCGCAACCTGCTGCCATTTGTTTAAAAGTTCAGCAGCACCCTGTTCCACTGTTCTCCTGACAGACAACACGGCTACAATTTTGGTAACAGGGACTAACCTTATCTTCCATGAGAGGATGACGCCAAAGCTTGCTCCTCCTCCTCCCCTTATGGCCCAGAAAAGGTCCTCGCCCATGAGGGCCCTGTTGAGCAGCCTTCCTTTTGCATCAACTAAGACAGCATCCAAGATATTGTCGGCAGCAAGACCATATTTTCTCAGCATCATTCCCATACCACCTCCACTTAGGTGACCACCAGCACCAATGGTGGGGCAGGTGCCTGCAGGGAACCCATGCAACAAGCTCTTCTGTGCGATCTTGTAGTAAACGTCACCTACCGTTGCGCCGGACTCCACCCAGGCCTCATTGTTTCCTATGTCGACGTGCACTGACCGGAGGTTTGCGAGATCCACCAGGATGAAGAGGCCGTTGGTGGATCGATACGATAAACCTTCATAGTCATGTCCGCCACTTCGAACTCTGAGTGGCAAGCTGTTCTTCCTACAGCAGATGACCAATGCTTGGACTTGCAGAGCACATGTCGGGGACACAATGAGCAGGGGCTTGGGCGTGGTGGGGGAAGTGAATCTGAGGTTTTGTATGGAGGACTTCAAGAGAGGGGAGTAAGCAGGGTTGCCTTGTTGGATGATGAGCTCCGAGAAGTTAGTAGAGTGTGGAGCATGCGTGGAGAGGCAGTTGAGAAAGTTGTCGATGCTTGGAGCAGCAGAAGCAGAAGCTGTGGGGAGTGAAATGTTATAAACAAGTAGGCAAATTGCAAGGTGAACGAACCATTGTGACATCTCTTTCTCTCTCCAATACATGATGCAGAAACTTAGAATGTTTCACTTCAACTAACTAATCCTCTTCACTTGCTTGGATGAAGTCATGATATATGTTGTTTCATTTATACTGTAGGTTATCTATGTTCTTTTATCCTATTGAGAGAAGGTGGCATGTAAACATCAAGGTTAAAGTGAGAGAAAAAAAGAAGTAATAGATTGGATTTTTTATCCACAGCTTCCCTTTCAAGCAATAAATATCATGATTGGTAGGATGACTGTTCTGGTTCACCTGAGACTCATGTTTTCCTTCTGGAAAGTTGGTTGGATGTGTTGTGGTATATTTTGGAAAGAAAAAGAATCATATCTGAACTTTCTTTACTCAGAATTGGATTGATCATTACTCATTGAACTTTTGAATATCAGGAAAAACAATTGTTTCGGCATGAAAGAGGGGATAACTTTGAGTGGATGCTTTTGTTGATACTTGGTGTTCAAGTAAAAAAAAAAGAAAAAAATACTGCACGAAGATCGTCATCAATGTTGATCATATTTAAGATCACGCCGAAGATGACTGTTTGAGCCTCAAATGATCATTAACTTTGAAGCCCCCATATCTGATTGAACTCCAAGAACAGGAAAAGATGGAGGTGCTTAATTTGCGTGCACCTTTTCCATGGGTAATGCGGCCACGCCAAGTCTAGTTTGCAAAAGAAGAATTATGGACTAGGGTCAAAAAATTAGTATAACCTTTTTTGTTAATTAATTGTTTTGGTTAAATTGTTACGTATTAGCAAATTACATTTAAGTAAAAAAAATATAATCGTTAGAAGTCGCACACTATATATATATATATATAGGGTTTAATGTTGATGTCCCTCCTTTAAAGGGGGACAACCTCCTTTATCAGTCGTTGGATCAAAGATCCACGATTGCAAGCGATTTAGCCACTTTTTATTGCAATCGTGGATTTTTGATCCAATAGTTGATAAAGGAGGTCTCAAGTTGTCCCTCTTTTAAAGAAGGAACAACAATATTTTGTCATTATGGATTTAATGCACCTACTTATATTATTTTTATCTTGTATTATTTATTTATTTTTTAGACAAGTGATAGATATGAAACAAAATTAGAGGACTAAAAAATAATTGATAAAACTAAGAATTCTATATGAAATTTGGATTGGCAGTAGATATTTCATGTTAATTTTTATTAATCTTTAACTGAAGCCTTCCAATTGGCGTTTCTATTGCCACTTAAAAAAATATTGGTTGAACAAATGTCATAATTATTAGATGGAAATAATTTAACACGTGTCGTTGGTTTCTCTCTTGTTAGATGGAATTGTTACGATTGAAATCCTAGCTGAGAGCCTATTTATAAATAAAAATGTAAATGTTATACAATAAATAGATGAGTAAATATTGCCAATGTAGCACTTATAATTATTAAAATGCAGTTTAACAGGTAATAATTCAACAATTTCACAAGTAAAAGTTGAAAATTAGTAGAAAATATAAAGAAGAAAACATATTGCATGCCTTCGAATTGATCATTATTATGTATGAAAAATTAGTGAAGGGCATATGATTTTAAGATCATGATAGAGAAACGACAAATGTCAAAATCACAAACCCATTCAATGGTTTGTGAATAAACAATACAAATGTAGCTCGTTTGCGGTAAATTTATAATTTGATCAATGTTGTAAGTTACCAATAAATATGTTGACCGTCGAGTCCCATCAACACAGAACTGATTCAACGATCAATTGGATAGACAGACAATGAGAAAAAAGACAACTCGATGGAGATGATAAAACCAAATAGCTCTTTCCATTTTAAAAATTCTGATAGATTTGAAAATAGATTTAAGGGCCTATTTAATTTTTTTATAAAATTTATCGACGTTTTAAAAAATTATAGTAAGACATTCTTTTAAGTGATTTACAGTATTTTTTTTTCAACGTAAAAATATTCTAAATTTTTTAAATACATTATAACTACAAAAGAATAAAAGAAAAAAATACAGAGATAAAAGTAGATAATTATTTTACGATATTTTTTATCTATTATGTAGTATTTTTATTCGACAAAAAATAGTGTCAAATACGTGTTTGTAAAAAATTCGTCAATTACGATGTAATAATTAAATACTTTAAAATTATTGGACATTCAAATAGACCCTATATGCAAATTTAAACAAAATTGTATGTGTGGAGTTATTATTGAACTGAATCTCAAACAAACTTGCATTTATATCTTTTCTTAGATGTATCGTGATTTAATTCATTTTATATTACTTTGTGTGTTAATTTATGACAATTTAATAGACAACTTGAGATTGAGGTGCATTCACAACCTCCAAAAGGTCTCTGTGACGAAATGATTCAAATGTTATGTCGTGCATTGTCAAAAAAATGCGTCCACTAAGTGATAAACGTGGGAACCATTTTCTTTTCTTTTTTTAACACTAGATACAACTACAAGTGTAATAGTTTTAACATTAAGAAAAGAAAATTGTGCTATAATGTGAAACTTCAAACTTTGACCAACAGATTACTTTTTTTTAGGTGTCGTTGAGTTGACCAAATTTTACCTTAATTGAGCGGATTTAAAATGTCACTGATAAATTAACTTTTACAAAATAATGAGATTCCATTTCAAGTTTTACAAAATAATGAGATTCCATTTCAAATTTTATATTTTACAAAATAATGAGATTCAATTTCAAGTTTCATAATGCCAGCTTAGATCATTCAAACTTTCGATTTCATTATTTAACTCGATCAACTTTTATTCCTTCAAAAATTAGGTAATTTCTTTCTTAAACTATTTACATGGTTTATGACACATCATTCATTTTTTTTAAAAAATAATTTGAAACATTTTTGCTGTTAAAAATCGCAAATAATTTACAATACATATTAACATATGGCATAAACTTTTTTAAATTTTAATTTATTAAACCAAAATATAATATTGTTTTAAGTTGAATGATGTTGCATTAGTGCCACTTGGCACTCCTAACTTTGATCGTTGACTTAAAATTCACTTAAGTTGGGTGACATATATTGAAATTCAACATAATTTAACAAAAAAATGTGTAGTCGAAAACATATTTTTTTTATAAAAGTAATGAATTGTATATTGAAAAATTAAAGTTGAATGAACCAATAAATAATTTTGCATGACTTGAACCTAACACTTTAAATTCCGAGTGCAAATTTAAAGTTTCCCAACACGACTTAGCCCAATTTTATTACCTAATGTTTTAGTATTTCTTATAAAAAATGTTTTATTATTTTAATTCCAGTGTCATTTTGTTATTATGTTTTACTTTCACTACAATATTTGTATTTAACTTTACGGATATTAATATTAAAACTTATTATAACATTTTTTTTCAAATTTTTCGAAATTTTATATTGGATTCCCAAATAAAAAGTTTTTAAAAAGTATAATCACTTTTGTCCAACCCGGCAATATTTAAGGATAATTTAATTTTACATAATTATAAATAATTATAATTAAAATTTTGTTATGATTTTTATTTACAGTAGTTATTTTTCTTTGGTTTAGATATATATAATAAAATTTTGAAAAATAAGTTATGTTATTTAGTTAAAATTAGAAATTTGATGTAAATATTTAATTAAAATAAAATATTATCATATAATAATAAATAAATAATTAAATAAACTGTAAGTGGAATTTAATTTTTTATTTTTTTCTTTTTATTTTTTATGTAAATGTACTTACATAATTATATTTTTAATATAATTTTATGTAATTACTCGTTATAATCATGTTCACATCAATTTAAATACGAGATTCGTGTTTACAATAATTAAAATTTTAATTATCAATGAATATATCAAACCAAACGCATCGTTATTATCACCATGAAGAAAGTAAAACACTGCATTTTCAAGTCAACTCTCTCTTTCTCTCTCAACCCAAATTCCACGACCTGTAAACATAACAACGTCTCTTTCTCTTGTTCCTGCTCTTTTTTTACTGCAGGCCGTGCCACACTTTCGTAAACGACTAAACCTCCCTTAATTATTATATCGCAACCTCCTCCATCTCTGTCCTAACAACTTGACACCTCCTTCCAGCAGCTTGCCAGCAACAACGCACCGTTCCCATCCTTTGCCCACGTCGAAGAATTGAGATGCAGTAAGGATCGATGCATGCACCGACACCGAAGACCCCGCCGCCCGCTGACATCGCCGACGGCAGGCCCAGCGGGGCTTCAGAAGCGGAGAAAGCGGGCGGAGAAGTTGCTATCCATGTCAAGTCCGGCGGGTCGCACGGCGAGGACGGGAGGACTGAAACGGAGGTGTGCAGGATTTGTCATTTGACTCCGGGCCGCGACGGAGACGGGGACGAAGAGGAGGTGGCGGCGACTTCGTCGGCGGGGGAGTTGATTCAGATCGGATGCGCGTGCAAAGGCGAGCTCGGCAGCGCGCACCGTCAATGCGCAGAGGCTTGGTTCAGGGCTAAAGGCGACAGGTAACGTCGTGCTGTTCACAGTTTGATGGCTACGTGATATGTAATTTTTGGAACTTTGTTTTCCTAAGAACTGAATTGTTTGGAACTCCAATTCTCACATAGTTCTGGCATAATCTACTAAACGGGGATTTTATGGTTTGTCAGAACCTTCGGAACTTGATTATAGATAGAATTTGTGAGGCTTGTGGATGATAAATAGCATATAAAATCTAGAATGGGGTTCGAGTTGGAGAGGAAAGTGAGAAGAAACTAATGGACTATGGACAACCAAAATAACAAGCACATCATGTTCTTTTGCATTGTCATTGTCATATTTGCCTTTTGTTGAATGTTCCTTGATCTTCCACTTAATAATTTGATTGCTTTAAAGTGTTCATTCCTAAAAGAAGAAAAGGGGTTTAAGAAAGGTGTACGAAAACAAGCCTAAAACGACAAAATGATATTTAAGTTGTATATTATTTATGAATATGCACATGCACCTAAAATTACTTTGTAGGGAATAAGAATGATAAACTTGAACTTATGAATAATTTTCTCTTGCCATTATTTCTTCAGTGACTTCCAAACAAACAATCCAAATTATCTCATTGCTCACATGTTCTTTTAAATGTCTTTGTTGTTCTATCCTATAAGATCAGTTAAGGTAATCTTCTAAGTCTCCTCTGTCAGTTGCAATTAAGGAAGCATCACTCAACCAAGTTTGGTTGCACACATGATAGCAAGTCTATGTCCCAAAGAATGATAAGAGCTAATAGCCTCATGTTTGATTTTGAAGTCACTAATTTAATCAAAATTTATCGTCTTGATTCTTGTCCGAACATCGAATTAGTCAGATGCTAATCATCTATATTGATGAATTGTCATCGAAGAAAGAAAAAACCATAATTCAACAAGTAGGATTATTAACAGGGGTGAAATTTTGAAATGCAAAAGTAATTACTTCATGAGAAATAGTCCTCTTGATTCTAATGTCTTGCATCCTTTGAAACATATTAGATGATAAGGTCATTTGGTGTTGATACCAGGTACTGTGAAATTTGTGGTGCCAATGCGAAAAACATCAACGGAGAAGAAGACGACGGCGGTTTTATGGAGGAATGGCACGCGAGGAGAACGATAGCAATGAGCAGGGGCAGCTCATCAGATAGAGCCGGTTGCTTGAGGGATCAGCCACTGTGTAATTTGTTCGTGGCGTGTTTGGTGATAGCATTCATAATACTCTGTTTTTTCCGTGTAAATTTACTATGAGATGGTACCCGTCTCAAATATTGCCTAATCTTGAAGGAAACGGTCGAACCAATGACCTCTTTGCTCAGAACTCTCCGCAAGTATTATATTGTAAATTGTATGAAACACTGACACACTTTGGTTTCACTTTGTAATACGGATTCAAGCATTAATAATATAATGTTGTAGAGAAGTTTAGAATGCACATTTAATGTGACATAAAGACCGTATTCAATGAACACATCCACCGCCAGCTGGTTAATCAATAATTGCACTTTCTTAATGCTTTTTTTCCCTGTTAAAAAGCAATCAAAATCTATAATTGATTAATATAACTTTAAGCATAATGAGCTTGTTCCATTGAAAAAAATAAGGTATCATACATTAATGGAAAAATATCTGAACCAGATATGAATCCCAACGTCAAGGTATTAAAGGATATAGAAAACACCAAGTGGGGTCTAATATTGAAAAAATAAGCACCTATCAACAGAAGTTGGGAAACCACAAGAGGCCAAATACAGCTCAAGGAATGAAAAGCCATCAATGCAATTAATCTGCACAAACTTGGCATGAAGCAACGTGTCGACGAAGTAATATGTCACTTTATGCATCTAACAAGAAGTTAAAGTGTATTCGGATAAGAAAAGAACAAGTCGCACAACATTAAGCTGAGATCTAACAATACCAGATCCAGTTGGACCACATGCTTGAAACAATTCTGAGCCATCGTACAAACATGGGACTAAAAATAATGTCAACAGAGCAACAATGTTTACAAATTTTATAGCACCAAAATGCCACATATTACCAAACTAACAGTCATTAGTAAATACTTAGTATCAAAATTCTCTGGAATAGAGATAATCAGAAGAGAAAAAATGGTCTAATATATGATTCAGAAACAAGACTATGGAATTTCGAAAAACAAATCTTATGAAGTCTGCGTCTGGGCCTTGTTGAGGATCACACCTTCGTATTTGACCTGGAACCACTTCATGGCATCCTCCTTCGTAACCCTGTGTTGAATACCAACACGAGACTTGCAACGGCGGCGACGGGCCACACGATAACCAGGACGTTCCAAGACTATATAGAAGTCCATACCATAAATACCAGTAGAAGGATCATACCTGTTTAAGAAAATAAACAATGTTACTGACCAGAGAAAACTCATTTAGATAATCAAGAACTAAGCAATTACTGATGCACGATTCTCAAGTATTGAATGATGATCGATGCCTTATTAACTCTGGTACACTTTGTTTGAAGTAGGGAAATATTCATAATAAAAGCAAGAAACTGTTTGCTAGCTGGATCCCAAAGCAATTCATGATAATTGCATCATATCTTGCAAGCAGTTCAAGATCAGTTGAATATCCCCGCTCAAGCTTGAACACAAGCCCAGTCCATCTAAAGAAGTTTTTCCTTATTATGGTTGTTATGATTGCATCTTATCTCGCAAGCAGCTCAAGATCAGTTCAACATGGCGTCAAGCTTGAAGACAAACCCAGTCCAAGCAGTGTGAATCTCAAGCTGACTGACTGGCTCAAAAGCATTATCAAGCAGAATCCAAATGGGTTCTGGCAATGTTGTCAAAAACGCATGTTGACTGATTCTACATGTCCACGCCAGGATTTCATGCTCTCCCTGCTCAGAGTTGTTTTTGACCAGCACATGGTAGGATCGAATGCTAGCCCGTAAGATTGGTGGGAGATGCATCGTACCAATCTTTTTACTTGGACAGTCACATGATGGGTGTTGTTAGACATCAGGAAGGCAAGCCCTAATTTGTTCACCCTTCTACCTATTCATCTATCGTCGTTGCAGCCTGCTGTTGACACTGCTTCCCTGCTGCTGGTGCTCTGCTCCTTCCCTGCCACTGTTGCCGGCCCTGCTCTCGCCTATGCTGCGCTGCCGTCATGTTGCTGTTGCTGCTCTTCTTAACAGACTCCCTGCCTCCCTCCTTCCACACACATACACACACTCCTTCCCCTCTTTCTCTCACACACATGTGCCTCCCTACTCACAAACAGGGGAGTTAGCCTCCCTGTCCGTGAGGAGGGGAGGCAAGTTCCTCCCATTGCACAGGAGGATGTTCCTTTTTTTTTGCTGTAGTATTTTTTTTTGTTACATTGATATTAATTCTTTTATTTATTCGATAGTGTTTAGCAAGTGTTATTTTATGCCAGTTAAAGGGTGTTAGCCTCCCTTTTAATGCTTGATTATTATTAATGTGATTGTCTAAGAAAATATAAATACTATTTTTGTATTACAATGATGAACTTATGGTAGTTAAAGGGTGCATTTTGTGGCATTCCATCCATAGGTTTAGATATTTTCTTACCAATATATATAAATATATATATATATATATATATATATATATATATATATATCTGGTAGAATCGGGAACACCCTTACGATTACATGTTTTCTCCACCCTTTTGTCTCGTGTATGTTTTACGAGTTTGACAACATTGGATTCTGGTTTGTGTATGTATGCAAGCATACTAGGGTTTAATATATTAGTTTGATAGAAAAAACTTATGGCACAGATTTCATTCGTCCCAGAGCAATTATATTTTTTCTGCTTCTTTAAATCCCAGATAGTTTCTTGT
Organism: Pontederia paniculata; assembly: GCA_001647135.1. Taxonomy (NCBI): domain Eukaryota; kingdom Viridiplantae; phylum Streptophyta; class Magnoliopsida; order Commelinales; family Pontederiaceae; genus Pontederia; species Pontederia paniculata. The sequence continues at coordinate 52,175 of LTAE01000715.1, forward strand.
CATCTTACTCATCCTCCCTCCTAACCCATTGTGAACTTACAACTTCAACCTTCTTGACTACACCAGTTCCTTTACACCCCCTGGGGACCACATCCACCATTTCTTCCTAAGGGCTATGCAAGAGGACTTGTTAGAGTTTCACATAACTATGTTGAATCCCTGGTCATCAATAAAACAATTCAAGCTTGCTCCATCATCCCCGCCACTACGCTGAACCCCTCACCATCAATGAAACAACTAAAGCTTGACCCATCGTCATATCCTACACTATGTACCCCTCTTCCCATCCTCCCTCCTATGTTCCTTTTGGGCTGGGTTTTTGTCTTCTTCGCCGAATTACCAGTTCTCAAAATGTCATTCAAGAAGAGCATAGTTCTTCCCGCCAGGAACATTAAACCATTCACAAAGTTTCAAGAATCTTAGAATTGTTAGGCTTTGCTTTTTTTTCAAAATTACTTTGAAATATGCTGAAATTGATAAAATTCTACTAGAATCTTATTGATGCCCAAAGCCTACTTCTATCTCATGTTCTAGTAACCCTTTTATATTTTTTTTCTTTTTATACATGTTTTTTTTTCTTTCTTTCTTTCAGAATTGACAATCTAAATTTTGTCAGCCATTCTCTTGTAGAAGACATTTGTTCAGTAATGTTACACCTCCAAAACATTTCTTTTATATTTTTACATTTATGCTGAATCCAGCCTGAATAAAGCCTAGCAACTCTAATAAAATCTATGCTCCACAAGATATCAGAACTAATTCGAATTGCACCGTTCAAGCATGGATTGACATCCCTGAACTAACTATATCTACTTTTTTTTCTCTTTTTAGAGGGTAAAGGAATATTGCCTTGAGCAATCATCCAGAAATTTTATCATGAACTGCTATATATTATACATCGCATGCAATCATCCAGAAACTTTATCATGAAGTGCTTTTTTTAGAAGGAAATGCTATATATTACAAATTGCTTTTACAAAGACAAAACCATATTAAAGCTCGACCATTCCCTCGCCAACTATCCGCTATGGATAAGATGTTTTCAGTATATCATCTACTGCCTCTAAATATACAAAGCGGCAGCACAGTGCATATATATATATATATATACACGTATGTATGTATATATACTAAAAAACACCTAAAATGCTTAGCAACTCTAATAGAATCTATGCTTCGATGATATCAGAACAAATTTGAATTGCAACAAGCTTGAGAATGGATTGGCCTCCTTGAGCTAGATATTTCATTTTTTTATATTTAGAGGGAACTACATTCATAGATAACCCTAGGAATATATATATATATATATATATATATATATATATATATG
>LTAE01000715.1:53579-72973 GCA_001647135.1 Pontederia paniculata
ATATATATATATATATATATATATATATATATATATATGCTTTATCAGAAATTAATTAAGCTCCAACATACACGGAAAGTGAATGATTCACAGTTTAAAAAGACAAGACAAAGACTGAAACATGAAGTTTAACTTACTTAATTCCAAGATCAATATGCTCTTGTATGCCAAAGCCAAAGCAGCCAGTCTCGCTAAAGTTCCTCCTCAAAAGCTCATATTCCGTAACTTTCAGACCACTCTCCAAAAGCGGCATTGCCTTCTCACCTCTGACTGTGACATAGCATGCAATCTTTTCGTTACGCCTGATACCAAAGGAACGCACAGTGTACCTTGCTGAAAATTACACAGGCCATTGTAAGCAAAGATTTTGTTTTTTGACAGAGCAAGAACTAGGCAAACAAAAGATACCTTTTGAGAACACTGGTGTCTGTCCACTCAACTGCTCAAGAACCTGAGTAACAAAATTGGACAACAAATCTGATTAAATGTGCATGCAACAAAGAAATATAAAAGGTCAGATACTTCAATACATTTCATGGAAAGAAACACGTAATGCATACAATATGATGGATTTTACACCTCAATGACCAGTGTCACAATGTGCCAAATCGAATTCCAATCAAATATTCTCTACTACTGAGTGATTCCATGCTCTATTCTCACCTACAGGACTACCCATTCATTTCGTCAATGTCCTAATCAATGAGCCTCCATATTGAAAAGAAAAGATAAAATACAGCCAACAATAACTTATTATTTTTTTCATATTCAGCAACTATTATTTTACAGTTTTGAAAGAAAAGACGCACATTTACAATTTAAAAAAACAATTTATGAGTCAACAATGGAATTAAAAAAGACAATGAATCCTACAACAGCAGTTCGAAAAAAGTTCCTTTTTTTCCGTTACAGTCACAAGCTCTACTGTTCTAAATTCGCAGACAATATATTTCTATAACAAGTGAATTAGATCCACTAGAACCTTAAATTCGTATCATCCAATCACAATTATGTACAAAAAAAAAAAACACTGCGAACATCTCATTTCTGTTTACTCATGTGAACTACGAAGGTGACGAAGAAAAAGGTAAAAAACGCATACCAATGTGTTCGATCTGTATCCTCACCTTGGCAGCCCTGGTAAGGCGATCGCCGCTCTCTCCGACCGAGATGTTGAGAACGAGCTTCTGGACCTTGATGTCCCTCATGGGGTTGGAAAGCTTCTTCTCCGAAGCCTACGAGAAAAGAAAACAAGTGAGCCATGGATAAGAAGACGGCGGCGAGGAAATGGAAACCTGAGCAGGGCGTTGTTGTCTACCATGACAAGAGATCGGGGAGCGACCAGGAGAGCACGAGAGGAGGAACGGCGGGAGAAGAAAAAAAAAATGTGCCCCCGCGCAAGAAATGGAGTTTACATATGCTTACTAGGGTTTCTACTCGAAGTGATATCTAAATGACCAAAAAAGACCATCGAGCAAAGCTCGAATTACAGATTTATTTTCTACTCCGGAAATATAAAAATTGTTCCGTTGCCGGGAATCGAACCCGGGTCTTTCGGGTGAGAGCCGAATATCCTAACCGACTAGACTACAACGGATAGGTATATATGTCGTCGACATAAAACAATTGAACACTTATCCTTCATTTTTTTCCCTTTTCACAATGGCCAAGTTCCTTTAAATGTTTTTTCCAGTCGACACTCATCGATGTCAAACTTGAGACTACTAACTTTCATCCTTCTATAATACATCCTTGTTAACCAAGTCGATCGTCGTTGGTTAGTTCATTTGAACGTTTTGACGGTGAACTCCATGAACTCAGAAGAAAAAGAGTCTCATAAGTCGTGAATCCAAGCGATGATCAAATCTCAAATGATTTACAGAAGAACTTTTTTAATTATATTGATGGAAAACACATAATATTAATGTTACAAAATGACAACAACCAGAGTTAAAAGTTCTTTGACCTGGCTATATATAACTGGAAATGTTAACATTCACAAGATTTCGACCATCTGAATTCTGAACTGCAAATCTTATTTCACCTTACAAAGTCATTGCTTGTGGACAATAGTCCCTTGAGAAGTTCCAGCAACTCTCCCTTCTTCATCTTTGAGTAACCTTTTACTCCTTTCTCACGTGCAAGTTCTTTCAATTCGGGGAGCTTCATTTGATTTAAATTCTTCAAATCAGAATCTTCGTCTGCATTTTGGAGACTTTGTGGTTCATCCAGTATATTGCTGCTAGTTTCATTTGTTGTTGGAGTCTGCGGGATAGGTGACCTCTTGACAAAATTTGAAGCAGGTCTTGCCACTTTTGCATCAACATGAGCAGCATTGCTGATTGTTGCCTCTTCTGATGTGTAGCCCCTTTCTCCTGATAACTCCTTATCCTCGTCTTTTCTTGGAGGTGTATCTACAAAATCAAGACTGTAATATAGTATACACAACCATACGGAATGATTTCTATTCTCAGAAGTTTTAGAGTCAACAGGTTAAACACTCGAGAAATACAGAAAATGGATAGTAACAAGGTTTTAAAAAACGCTGGTACCGGATAAATAAACCTTTCAATAGTTTGGAACCCAAATCTTATTTATACTTCTTTTCCATATAGCCTCAACAACTTTCAACTTTTTTAAAAAAAAAAACTGATTACTTTAATTAACCATGGGAGTCCATATACAAAATTACTTTCACTGATCGAGAGGGCATGTGTTCAAGGTGTGCAAACAACCATATAGGCAAGGAAAGAGTGCTGTATATAGCACCCTATCCCTAAGCACTCGCCCATCTGCTTGTTTCTGAAAATTGAGTGGCAATAACGGTACATTCTATTCTGGTAGCATAAGAAAGTGCTTTGTGTATACTTGTGGTTACCTTTCATTTAACCAGGAAAAACAGTAGGATTAAAAAAAAATTGAGTTGTACAGACACAAACATTGTAAAAACAAAAAAGAAATTCCTATCATGTTGTAATATACATTTGGATACCTGAAATTTGCTTATGCTTTTGATTTTGACGCATTGGTCGACCAGTTGGCTTGTCTTTTTGGCTTTTGAGGTTTCTTTTTGAAGCACCAGATCCATCTTTTGAAATTGAAGATTGTATCCTTTTAAAAAGGTCAATTATTGCATCCTGATTTGATGGTTTAAGTGCTTCATCAGATGTTGAAAAATCCTTCGATCTGCCAGTTTCCTTGGGGATCCTATTAGTGGATCTACGAGGACGCTCTCTTCTATTCCCTTCAGACTTAATGCTTGATATAGATGAATGGTCAAAGCACCTTTGAGGTGAAAATGATAGAGCTCCATCTGCAATTTCTGTCAATTTCAATAAGCTGCATCAAAAACTAGCACTCAGTTGCAGTAAAGGAAGCTATCTAGTTTAGTTTAGGGTTGACAACTACAAGCACGAAACGAGATAATTCATAGCACAGGTATGCTTTTTTTTTCGTTTTGAAGGGAAAAAGGATGGCTAGACCTTGCTAGCCCACTAATTATTAGTTTGTCAAGCACCAACACTTATCCAAAATGAATGGAACAGATGCTGAATTTCTCTAAGAACAGAAAAAAGAAAATTTTCGCATGCGACAAGGAACAAATTTATTTTCTTTCACAGATGGAAAATGTGCAGCATAATTTGATGACAGTAAATGGTTTCTAGCTAGAATAATTTGAGCATGTCTACACAATATCATAATCGCAGACCTAAGATGCTGCATTTCTAGTATGAAATTGCTTATTTTAGTTCCAGACAATGAGAAAATGCTTGGTCGCTAGAACTCATATGCAACATTTTCTACATCAGTGTAAATTCCAAGATCATGAAAACCCATTTTAGTTGTTCATTTAAGTCGTCAGACAACACTGAGTCAAGTCCAATGCCCAGAACAAAATACACCATAATTTGTAAGGCATCTCTGCATATGAGACCTTGACCAGAAAAACTATCTCATACTCACTAAATTTAGTTGTTCCACAAGCTTAATTGACCTAATTGCAGAACACGAGCACCCCGGGTTCCATTCTAGAAAGAATATAATGCATCCAGTCAAGTAAGAATGCTCCGTGCAGGAAACTGTGCGGAAAGACTGTAGAAGTTAACATTCAGCCACCCAGCAAGCCCTCATTGGAACTGTAGAAATCAAGGGCACTGTGTGGCAATTAAACAAATACAAGACACCCTACAATGCATTAAGAAGCCAGAACTCAACCTAATGAAGACTGTGAAAGGCAGAAAGGAAACTAAGCCTGTTACCTTTCCCACAAATGGATCTGGAATGTCCAAACTTCAAAGATTGTTGAAAGATCGCCGGCGTTCCTTTGAAAAGGAAAAGACTTTGCATTCTTCCTCTCCCCTTCCCCTCTTGCAAGAAAAACACAAGTCTCTTTCTCTCTCTATCTAATCCCCAACTGGATCTCGTGTCCCAAATCCACACGAATTTATATGTCGTCAGTGCATGAACGCCACGTGATGCGCACATGACAGTGTCTTTTTTACGACGTTTTCTTTTTCTTGAAAAGGTTAAAAGCCGTCGTTGCGTATCAGTTCAAATTAGAAACTTCTCCTTCCAAAAGCTCTGTTCACTCTGTGACTTTAATGGCGGAGACACCTTCCGACCAACGGAAGCAACAAATCGGAAGCCTCTGTGAAGTACTGCCGTTGTCGCTGCCGCCGGAATTTGTCTGATCAACCGTTACTACTGAGAGGCCGGCGTTGAGAGACAATCGAAGAGCTTACTTTACACATGATACAACAGCTCGTAATATTGTAAATGGCACGAACCAATTTGACAAGAAATAAGAAGTAGATTTCTCCAAACAGAAATGAATTATTTTGTATGATTACAAACGAAACAAGTGCCCAACTTCTTGCCGGCCAACAAAATAGCAAGAGATTACACAGGATACACCAATTTGAATCCCTACAATCCGAACTTACAAACCCGACGTTTAACAACTATATATGTTTATCAATATAGATAGAAGCCAATTCCCATATTCTGCTATCCAAGATTTGTATAAAGCCATGGGAATGGCACCTCAATGCTTCCCCTTAGTAATGCGTGCCAAACCTTACCATTTAGTATCTCAACCTTATGACAAACTTCAATTTACAATCCAGCAGCTTTCCATTGTCTACTGATCTGGCGCCTTCTTTTAAGGAACAGTATAGACTTTCAATATTTTAGAAGTGTCACACACGATGAGGTTTTCGGTATCTGTTGGTGAGCTACAGAGCCAGTTAACCTGCCAGAATGAGGTAACAGTTCATCAATAAATAAATAGATAAGGACAACGCTCAGGAACCTTTTTCTTCTCAACAATTAGAATGTAAATGTAAGAGTTTGTTTTGATACTTAAACTTAAAGCAATATCTCTGAAATGTCTCATGTTGTAACATGACAATTAAGGGAAAACAATTACAGACTACTATAAGGATCTCAATAACAATGATAAGACTGTCAACTGTTAGTACTGTAACATGATCATCAAGGAAACCTATCACAGAACTTTGGCTGCTACATGGATCAATGTAACTGATGAGATTGTCGACCACTAGTATCGTATCTGGATGAGTTGGGATTTCAAAGCCAAAACTTGATTTTAGCATAAATTATAATATCAGTAGCCGATGAGATTATCGACTACTAGTATCTATAGCGAGCACAACAAAAAGATGTACACAGATTACCTTTTTATTCATGTCAATTGTCAGTGACAAATTATTGCTGCAGCTTGCCTCTTCAGGATCGAAACACTTGGACCAGTTCCATAACTTCACACATGCATCATTTCCACCAGAGATAATAAACTTTCCTCGCTCTGCAAACATCGAAAAGGATCTGCAAGACATAAAATTATGAAACAGGTATCCTTCATAGTAAGCAAGGTATGCACTACTTACACGCAGGATACACCAGCAGTATGGCCTCCCATATTATAGTCTAGTTGCACACGCTTCTTCTGGTCTTCACTCATAGATGGAGCAGCATCTCTTTTGGATTTCAACTCTGAACCCTTGGACTTACGGGGATCTTTTGATTTACTTGGAGCTAGCTCTGCTTCCAGATCAATAACATCAACAACACCATCACCTCTTGCAACAGCAATTATTTTTCTCTCCCCCGATAAGGTATCTACTTCAGGTACTGCTATTGAATGAATAAAAGCAGGATTGACGCACTGCCCAGGATTACCAACAGAACCATTGCTATCTAGATCTGGCATTCCTGCAGTACAAGAGAGGGTATCCACTCTTAGTTTGACATACTCAATTTCCTTTAAAAAATACAAAAACACAAATCAATTAGGCAAGCTTTTGAGGGCAGATACACATACGAGAGTTATATTTAACGAGCTGATTCAGAAACTGGTCAAATGCTAATTAGACACTACATGATAGTATATGACATCAGAGTATCAAATTTAAGGTACGCCATTGCAAGATGAAGAAACCAGAAATGTGAACTCTTAATGAATCTAATGAAGCAAACAGCAAAACAGATAGAAATCAGGGTACCATAATCAATGATCTTGAACGCCCGTCCTTTTGAGAAGTCCCATACTGCAAGTTTCAAGTCCAAGCCACCAGTAATGGCTGACAAATGAATCATGATTACAATAAATTTCTTAGTTCAAATTAGACAAAAATAATGTAGGCAGGCAGAAATAGGGCATACAAGTCCAAAAGGCAAGATAACACTAATAGAAGAGAAGCTTCATCAAATTGACCAAAGATAGAAGTTCTGTAAAGATGCAGTCCTATCCGTAAGGATAACACAAGCACACAAATCTCAACTCCATTTTCAAAGTGTCATCAAAACCTGGATATGCATGTCACATTCTATTTCTTTTATATGGAGATGTTAAGATTACATGTTAGTAAAGGTTTAGCTCTAACTGTGAGATTATCCATCATATTCAAGCCTCTGGCAAGGAATGAACTACCATGAATGATCTAAGAAAGATTAGGTTAGTGAAGAGTAGGTTCATCAACAATCCTACTTTATATACAAACACAGAACTCTGAATCTATATACTTCTCGCATATCAGCAACAGACTTGAACATATAATACATGAGTACTTGCCAAAATAACTGTGACTTGCATTAAGTTATCTTCAGTAGATATAGGTAAGCATTATGTGAAATTCAAGGCCTAGAGGTTATAATATGGCATGAAATTTGATAATGGGCATTTGATCTTCTTTTTTTTTCTTAAGGAAGGTTTGATCAAATATTTATTTTCTGGAATGAGATCACACTTTTCCTCAGGATAGATGCCATTTAAAATCACAGGCACTTTCAGTGTTGGACATTAATTAACTCTTATGAACTATGCACTCAATTTGATTAGGGACGATTACTTCACTTCAAGGATTGAGTAACCTTATTAAAGAATTCACATGATAAACTAAATAAGCCGTGTATGATATAGTCAGTTTTGTAGAAGAAGAATGACCTGTCCAAGGCTTCCAAGAAACAAACTGTACACTGCTGCAGATCTGTAAAATTCTGGATAAAGAGAAAACATCCTCAAAAAACTCTTTTGAGAAAAAAGTAATTTCTAATGATAATAAGATCCACAGAATTATTGACCTCGAGATGGTTTAGCATAAATAAAATTTCTAGAAGTTTTCTTCGTTTACATCCTGAAGCAGAAATGAACCAATAACTAAAATATGTTAGTGCAATTTACACGATGCCAACTTATAGATGTTAAGCCTACAAGATTAAGTCATAACACTTAACAAGGATACATTAGTATGCACTGATCTTAGTGTTTTGTGCATGGTCCGCTGGCAAGTGTCAATTACCTGCAATAAGATAACATAAAAGCTTCAAGTGTAAAAAATTATTAGGGGCCACAACCCTGCTATGCATAGATAGTTTATAGAAGTTTCAGAATAAATCACAGTGAACATGATCAAAGAAGCAGAGGTCACCTAGATCCAGAGCACCAATAATTGTTCTACAATGAAAACAAAGGCTGCTAACGTTTGCAGCAAAGTGCAGAAGTTTGGGTAAATAGTTTATGGATGTTTCAGAAAAAATAACTGTGAATATGATCAAAGAAGCACGGGCAACCAAGAATCAGACTGCACCACTAATTGCTCTAAAATGAGAATTAAGGCTGCTAAAGTCTGCAGGCTGCAGCATAGTACAGAAGTTTGAGTAGCGTCATAATATTTGAACCAAAAGCATCTTTCAAACATGTATATCTTAAAGTGAAACAATCAATTTCACGTGATCGTGTTTGCATTTCCCTCTTTAAGTTTGTAGCATCCTTCACAACTTTAGAACAATGGAATTGGAAAAGTAGCACCAGTTTCACTCTTTTCTGCCAACTGTTGCATAGCAAGACGTACATTATTCTGAAAAATGATCTACAGAGAATACTAGCATAACACAACCATGGAAAGTGAAAGCATAAACAAATATGAAAATTGAACATATAAAGCAGTTAACCAAAGATTAACACAAGTCATACTTGGAAAAAGAAACTGAACTATATATTATTTTTTGGAAATCATAGCTATAAGATGGCATTTATTAAATTTAAGAAGATATTCTGTTCAATGTGAACAGAAGCCATGAGTGAAGAAACATAAACAGGCACTTCATCCTCATGAAAGTCAAGATTCATCAATTTATCTGCAATGTTAACTCCATTCTTAACACTTAACTAGAAAAAATCCTTCTGTCCTTTCTCCATCTATATGATATACAAAATGAAACCAAGTCCCAACAATATAGCCTTCTAGCATTTCTTTCAGAAAAGTCCCAACTATATAGCCTTCTAGCATTACCCAGACAGAATTGAATATCCTACAACAGGAGCAACTAGGCAATAATGCTAACTAGCTCGTTTATTCATAGAGTACAAAATTCAAAAGTATAAGTTGATGACATAGACAAATATTTGTGGCAAAGATGAAGCATGCATAAGATCAGAAAAAGGTATTCAGATTGTCCGCGTATACCTTGACATCGCCACTGTCGTCTGCAGCTGCAAGAAAATTTGATTTAGGGCTGACTGTAATCTGCAATGACAAAGTGGCAAAAATCTTCAGACAGTTGTGGAAATTGGAAGGGCATGTAGAGAACACTTCAATAGTCTTGAATGTTTTGGACAAGTAGAGAGAATAATTTATTTTGTCCTGGATGGCTAACCAAGTAACCAGTTCTCAAAATCCACAATAAAATCCTATAAAATAGCATCAACGCATCACACTTCTCATTTTGGCAATATCTATCAAGCTAATTATCAAATATGACATATCAGATGCAGCGAAGGTCTAAGCAGCTCATATGGTACTAATTAAAAATACAATGACATAGTGAATAAACACCTGATTTATCTCATCTTTGTTGTAGTTGTAGGTTTCCAGTGGCTTCCAGGAAGAGGCCTGAATGAAGAGAATATGAGTTATTAGGTAACAAAATAATAAAGAAGATAACAATGTAGTGATGTTAAATACCATGGGACATATGCAATATATAATAGTTGCAACCAAAGATATCCCCTTCTGTTATTAGATGTTCTCACTTGCATTCTAAAGAAACAAAAAAAAAATATTCACATCTTTGCTTGATCTTTTTTTTCTTTTTTGAGGGGTGCTTGGACATTTTATTAAAGGAGAAGATTCCCTGGCTCACAGGAATGCACGATATTGTTTTAAGATCAAAGGACGATTTAATAATGTCTCTTTTCTTCTTTCTTAAAGGAGATATTTGCCTGGCTCACAGGAGTATGTCCTCTAAGATAACTGATGGTTCTTCAGTTCCTTGGCCCACTGTTGGTTTTGCTACTCAGAACCCCAAGACACTGTGGTTTTTAATAATCCTGAAGTATCTCTTGGTTCAGTTCATAAGGAAGAAATATAGTGCCCTCTATATAGGATTCGCCCCAGATTCCATTTTTTTGTTGGCATTAGGCTCAAAGGCCGACAATATGCTATTGCTCGTTGCAATTCCTAATTATGTTGAAGCCTTCCATGATATCATCCCACGGAGAGTTAGTACAATGGCTCACAAATAAGCAGTAGTTCCGGAACTCTCCTTCTAAATCACTGACTTAAGCAAACGAAAAATATATCATACATAACAAGCTTTTACTTCTTTTAAACCTTTACAATAGCAGTTCGAAAATCTTGCATTTTTTCACAAATTCAGAACACAAATTTTGACAGCAATCAGAGCATAAGAAATGCACATAAAATTTGAGTAACTATTGACATCCTGAGGTAGCTAGGCTGTAAAATTATGTTACAAAACTCAGATGAATTTATTGTATTCAATAATTCGTCGATGCAAGCAAGTTATCATACAGCATAACTAAAAGGGAAACATAAAAGTATGACATTTTAAAAAAGAGTTACTTACCATTTTAATGTCAAAGCATGAGATTTTTGTTCCTGACGACGCATAGATGACATCTTCATTTCCTGATAAAAGTAATGATTAAGCAAAATACATATTTGACTAAACAATTCATAAACCAAAAATTCTAATAAGTAATTAGGCTATACATCACCAAAGGACATGGTTGTAAAAAAAAACACAATCTCTATCATTTAACCAAAACTTCATGCCACCAATAAAAGCTGAATTTTATCATTGAAATTATAACATAACGGAATATCTACCTTTTTGGTATTCCAAAGCGGATGACCACTAACCCTTTCAGAAAAATAACAAGATTTGTCTCTTAAATTCCTGACCGAGATTGTCAGGATCGCTTTATGAGGTAGGATCGTAATGGGGTTTGAGGATCGAGGATCGTAAGATCCTACCTATGAATAAAAAAGATAATATAAATAATACATATATATATATATATATGAATCAATTAACCATGATATTTATTCGCAAGTTTTTGAAATATAATTTGTGGAACACATGATATTTTTTAAGGTACATCTTAAAACAATAATCATATTATATTAGACCTTAAAGAAGCACAATGTTGTATTAAAACAAAATATTATATAGTTTACAATAAAAATGGAACTTAATTTCTATAAGAGACACATAATCATGATAGTATTGAACTGTTGGATGATATTAGAGTTCATAGGAGTGAGAACAATGTAGAAAAATTAAAGATGAAATAGTGTAATCGGATTTAGCTGACATCTATTAGTTTTACTTTAGTTTTATATCATTATCGTAGGATCGATAATCGCAAGATCCTAGTAATCTTAAGATCCAGATCTATATCCACAAGAGATCCTACATTTAAGATCTTCTAGGTAAGATCAGGATCAGTTTCTCTCGGAGGATCGTAAGATATTACAAACTGGATCGAGATCCTAGCAACCGTATTCCTGACATAAGAAGTTTGGTATCTATCCTCATGATATGTGATGAGTGCAAACCAAGATCTCAGGTGATTTTGCAGATGTGCTGTGGAAGTATCTATGAGAGTATGTTGTGTTCAATATGGACAGATAATGTAACTTTGTTATACACAACACTTTTCAAACTAAAAATTTATTATATGTAATACTTCAATCCCTATATGTTCATGTAACTTTCTAGGCACAATATAACCAGCCCTCAACAAGTGGTCACAAAGATGTGTAGGTTGAGATGGGCTCCTAATGCTGATGTTAAATGGAGACTATGTGGCTTGCAGGATGAGACGATATCACATCTTTTGTTGTTGGTTTTTTGACGAAATATACTCTTTTGTTGTTCGAAGGCCATAGAAGTATGGCATGCAATCAGATGTGATTGGCTGGATACAAGTTTGGAGGATGCTTTTTGGTGATCTCTCAGAAGACAATGTGTGACACCAGGGAAACCAGATATACATCTCCAGAAGAGATGTGCTGATGATACTTGCATTCGTATTGGTTCTATGGACTCAGTAAAATGGGTGTATCTTCAGAGAGAGCAGTGATATGTCACTAATAATGTATTGTGTGATCTTTCACATACGAGAGATTGGATATCATTTTGTAAAAGGAAAGTTTACATGTAATAACATGCAGCAAGAAATTTGGATGATTGTAGCCTGGACAACCATCCTTTCCCATTTTTTTGAAAAAGGAAAAGATAATTTCGACTTTATGTCCGCACCCATCCATCCTTTGTTATATGTCAAACACCAAAGTAGTCCATCAGTACATTTCATTAGCTCAACAGAAAGAATTATCAGATTTTGACATTCTTCCATAAAAAAGTACATGATTTCCACATCAGATATCTACCTTTAGATCTTCAAAGAAGATAACATGTAAAAAATTGTCCTCCTACATAATAAAAGGTTTCAACAAGATAATTTCACTCAATAATCAATATACAAAAATTTTAGCGGAAACAGAATCATGAGAATGGAGAAGAATGAGGTGATCATAAGCATAACTGACCTGCTTTGAAACACAAAGAGGAGACAGCCTCCTCGGCAACATTGATGGTGGAGAGGACATCTTTGCACCGCAAGTCAAAAAAGCAAACGCAGCCATCCTAACGTGAACAAAAATATGAGCTGATATATTTTAATCCAATCCATGAGACATCAGCAACGTCAAACTTCAAATGCATACTGTTAAAGGTTTCATTCAAGCAATTAAGCATACAACCAGAGATCACATTTGAAAGAACAAAATGGAACCAAACGAATCTAAGACCTCGTTTGGATGACGGGTTAGGGATGGATGTGGAGGGTTACTAATGGATGAGTTGAGAAGGATTATTATAACTCACGTTTTGATATTTTATTTTTTGATGGTATAAAGGTTATGGAGGATTTTGGCAACCTTTAAAGTCACCATATTTTCATTCCACCGATTTGGTGGAATTAGATGTGTTAGACTTTTTATTCCAAACTTACCATCAGTCTCATTTACTATTTTAAATTATTTTTATCATTCTTCTTAATGCACGTAAGCAAAGATCCTAAAGTTCTTATATGTAGTATATAAAATATTGATTCTCTAGTTTACAACTTATCGATACATAAGCATCATTCCTTAATTTAAAAGGGTAAAAGAGTCTTTTGAACAAAATTATCCTTTTCTATTCATCTTTTAATTTTTTATCCAAATAAAATATTGGTTATTTTATGTCATCCATTATTATTTATTTTTATTCAAACATAGGTTAACCTTCATCAACCCATAAATTTTCAATTTTTCTTAACCATTTTCCACCTATCTATCATCATCTCTTCATCGCTAAACATCCAAACGAAGCCTAAACTAACAATTTTAGCCAACATAGTGCAACAAAGACGAATCTTTCGACTGAAAAGAACATAAAACCTAGCAGGCACGAGCGGTCACCTCGCCGGAGGAAGCGACGAAGCCAGGCCGGAGACGAGAGGCGACGCAGCAGGTGACAGTAGCGCTGTGGCCTTTTAGTCGTCTCGCCGGCTTCATCTCCCCGCCGCTCTGTTGTGTCTTCTTCTACTGGTCGCCCTCCTCTTTGTTTCCGCTCGGAAAAAAAAAACATATCGCGGTTGCAGAGAGCAGCAGACAGCCGGTTCGAGCTTTCAGACCAGTTGTGAGCTTCCGGGCCAGGCCTTGATTGGGCTGAACTTTTGTGGGTTTTCTGTTATGTCATACACACAAATTACATAAATATGCGGACGTGCATGTTCAAGTCCTCTAATTTTATTTTTTATATCCAAGTCATTTTAAATTTTATTTTTTTTACCAGCATAATTCTTAACTTATAATTTTATTTTCATATAATCTATTGTAGTTACATGTTTATTTGTCATCACAGTTTCTTTCATCCAGTGTCCACATGATTAACTTCAATGAACAAAATGATGCCTTTACAAAATTAGAAGAGAAAGTCTAATCATTCAAGTGTAAATTTTTAGTACTTTTGTTTGTTATTAAATAATATATAATGGATAAAGTATGATATGAATGTGCATGTCATCAAAAGAAACTTACAATCTTTTAACTTCAATTTATATTTGCATCGAACATTGCACGTTGTGGGAATTATTGGGAGAAAAAAGATGGTTTGATTCTTGAAGGTTGATGCAAATAGAAACTAAAGTTAAAAGATAATTGAAGTACGACGAGTGAAGTTGGTCTTGTATATATCTTTGAGAGTTTTCTGAATTTTGAAGAACTAAACGCATATATGTTTTTTTATTTACGATGTTTTCATTCATAAGATTGATTGTTTGCATTTTTTGAATAAAACAAAAAGATAATTGTGATTCATTGAAGAAAAAATGATGCACAGAAAAAACTCTCATAAAGAGTTGTGATAATTCTATTCATAAATCACTTGGCTATATATATAGGCTAAAGGAAAATTTTATATCCTGCTAAAATATTCTTCTTAAATTTATTTTCTTAATACTCAGATAAGATAAACATCGTTTGTTAAAAGTTATTAAAATTATCATCCATGCCATTATAAAGGGATAAAAGGACTTTAAAGAGGATATAGAAGCCCATAGGCTGAATGTTAAACATTGATGCTACAAGTGCATGTGATGCAATCACTTTTGGGCTTGACTTCGTGCCGCCCATAGATGATCCCCACATCTAGACGAAAGACGCAGCGGAAGTCTTGATAAGAATGTAGCTAAAGGCACCTTGTTGATTACTTGTGGGGCTTGAACACGACAATGTCGTGAGGCACTAATATTCTTGAGCACTAGACGAGCCTTTGGTTTGAACATGGGCTTTGCGCTAGGGCTCTCGAGCACTAGGTGAATGCTTAATAGAGCATTATTTCAAATAGGACATTTATTCACAATGTAATGTGACAGTCCCATGGTTGAAATATGCACAATATATTCAACAACGTCACTAAAGAAGTGTCGATGATTGCAAGGAAAATGAGCTATATTGCTAATTCAAAAATGATGGACTCTACAACGAGGTGAGGTTAACATGCTTTCCTAATAGACTAATGATATGACATGAGATATGAAGGACCATCAGGTGTATTCCATGACTTATATATTTATGACAATATCATTAGTTGACTTATGAAAGAAGCTAAGAAAATGATTACAAAAATGGTCGCAAAAGTAAAATACACTAAAAGTAAGATAACTATGACATAACCCATGGATGCATCAAGCATAGAGCGATGTTTGACAGGCGCAGAGAAGTGACATGTGACATTCTCTCGCACTTAAGGTGGTGATATTCTCAATGTCGATGTTATGGGCTCTCAGGTGGCTTGGACTTCAAAGCTCACTTCGCTTGTTTTAGCATCATAAATGTTATGCATCATCGAGGTAGTGCGGGATGAGTCATCGCATTTGGAGGAATCTCCAACTATATGTCATTTTGAGGATTTCGACGTGGAAGTCCAGGACTGATGAATACTACAGGGAAGCACCAATAAATAGATTGTTTTGTCCATCTTCTTTAAGATGTGGAATGGGCTTTGGAAACGGTAGCTATAAGACTTTATCACCTTGAGCTGGATGATGGAGAGATAGTTTGGCATGGAGCAATCCCTTAAGAGCTTTGGCAATCTTCCACCCATTGTGCGAGGTTTTGTGGTCATCATTTCCCATGGCATTCTTTTATGACACAGATCATGACGAGAGTGCAATAGAAGTCTTGTTACCAACAAATGTGATATTGATTTGTTCCTTTTTTTGTGGGCAAAGCCATGGTAGAAGGCACTATGATGTTTGATTTGATACTTGGCCCTTATGGACCTTTCGAGGCATGGACGCCTTTGTTGGGAGCAGTTGGAGCATTCTTTGGATAAGTTTGCCTTGATGAGAATGCCTTGGATGTTGATGTGTGCAAAATTAGTCATATTTTTTATAACATATTTGATCCAAATTTCATTCATTTCTAACGCATGCATCATTTTATGTACTTCTTTGTATTTATTTATTTTAAAATAGAAAAATTTATAATTTGTGGATTTTATTATCTATAAGGCAATAGGACAAAGAGACGAAGACACTGAAAAAATGACACTCAAATTGGAGTTAAAATAAGCTCGTAATCGCGATTCCAAGTTGGAGAAATCTTTAAGGCTGTCAGTCACGGTCGTGATAGAAAAGTAACGGCCCGTGACAAATAAAAAGGCCATATCTCAATTTCACGACCATAATTTGTGTCATGGCCAGGGGAGCTTTGATCACGTTCATGATAGAAAAGTCACGACCCGTGACACCCCTAGAAGCGAGTTTCAGCCTTGGTAACGGTCGTGACAATCTTCTCACGGCCCGTGACAACTCTTGTTACGGGTCGTACGATGTGCTGAAAAAGCGTATTTTCACGATTTTGAAGTTGTTTCAAGTTCTTTTTCGACGATTCTGATTTCTTTTGAAGTCTGATTTTCTTTTGAATGATTATCATCAAGTTTAGGGTTCTTTTAACATATAAATATCCCTCAAAACCTCAAAGAGGGTATGTTTTTCAACCCCGGTATGCTTCTTCAAGTTTGGAAGTGCTTACGTGCAGAGGAGAAGATGAAGTGTTGCAGCAACCTTTTTGAAGGGTGATCATCGAGGTGGTTTGATTCTGAATTTTTAGTGTATCTTCTCTCTTTTATTTTTCGAATGATGAACTCTCATGTCTTTTGTTAGGTTTATATTTTGGAGAATTTCTATTGTAAAAGGGAAACTAGATAAACTCTAACTTTTCATATTAATTTTAATTTATTCAATATTTTATGTGTATGCATGTGATTCTTCATGCCTTTCATAAATTTTTGATGTCATGATCTGTTAGTATCCTGGACAGGAATAACTTGTTCGTGATTTTCTCAAGATTTTATGAATTAATCTTTGAATTTTATCTATGACATGCCATACCACACATAGATAACATTCTAGATATGAATATCATAGTGTGAGGTCTATGACATTAACATCTTGGATAGGAATAATTCATAGTCTAGAGCATCTTTATGTATGTCAAGTTACCTACTATGTTAGATTGTCATTTTGGAGAGGAGCAGTTGATCCTTTAGGCTTGTGATAGTTGGATTATCCTGGATAAGAAGTCATATATGTAGGAAACTCTAATCCTCTTAAAAGTTGACAAAACTAAATTTGATTTGATATAATTTGATTTTTCCTTAATTATTCATCCTGAGCTAGTGCTTTGTTGACATAAACCTTGTTTAATTTTATTTTTAATTTTAAATTTTATCCTTTCCATCAAAATCATATAATCCCCTATTAGTTGGTAGAATTAGATAGATAATAATACCAATAATCGTGGGATCGATACTCAATTCATTGTTGAATTATTATTTGATATGACTACTGCACTTGCTAACATTTTTATCTGTGTAATTAGCACGCATCAGATGTTAAGATCTTTCCCCGCTCGATGGGGACAATGCAGGAGCTCTTTGGCTCATAGATCACCAAATAGTTCAATGGATGCAACGAAGCGATCGAGAAAGCGTAGTCCCATTGAGATATCATGGTCATCCATCATGATGACAGTCAGGTTGATAAGTCTTGACCACTTGCCAAGATGCACTCTAATGTCTTGAGCAATGTTTGAGGTTGACATTGCATGCAACACCTTGGGCTTCACCCATTTTCTTAAAAGAGAAAGCTTGAGTTTCTTCGCAACATACTCAGAGATGATGAGGCCAAAATAGCTAATGTCGATGAGTTCATTATTTCCTTGCACAAGTACCTAGGTGAAGAGAAGACTCTATTGATTGGTAGTTGGTAGGGTCGACATGGAGTAAGGATACGCATTGCTCTTATGTACTTCAACAACATGGAGCCTCCTCCTCTAATTTTTCAAAGTCATTTTCATTTTCGTAGAACATGGCATTGATTATAACCTTCTATGGGTGGTCATATGTCCAATGCAAGCTCTGGCAAATGTAGCAAGGTTTCGATGGCTTTCCTCTCACGTGAACTTGTCTGGTTTCTCCGCTTGGGGTTCCTTATCATGGTCACCATTATAGGGCTAGATGTCCTCCTCATTCATCAACTTAGATTCTTCTCCCTTATCAATACAATTTTCATAGGTTTTTTGGTGGCATCGAGCTTGATTATGAAAAATTCGACACCAACAACCATCAAGCGGAGATAAGGGCATTCTCAATGCTCCAACTCCAAACGGACCTATGTCTTAAGATCTCATATGAAAAGATTGAACATGGTCTCCTCATTCATTTGAGGATTTAAAAGATAAAGCTGCATAAACTCCTTGACATATTGCTTAAATGTGCTCTTCTATTGTAGGTTGAACAATGTCATTTTGCGAGACAAAAATAGGCATTGAGTCAAAACTCGTCCCATGTATCGATGGGCTATATAGCATCATGGTCGACATCATCGCAATGGTAATTCCACCATAAGTTGGTAGTGTCTTGAAGATTGAATAATGTGGTCTTCAACATTTTTGTCCCTAATGTCATGTCTAAGACCTCTAAGTACCTTCAAATATTTCACAGGAAGTCACTGACTTCTTTGGTCAACAACTCATCTTTATAGGGCTTTGACTTTGAAACGTCAATTGGCTCAAAAGAAGCTTCCTTCGCTTCGATTATCATCCAGTCATTGTCGATGAAGCTTTTCTTTGAACTCCTTCAGGTCTTCTTGAATGATGTTGCGCATGACGAAAAGGCTTTTCATGAAGAACTTTTGCAACCCTTTTACGGCCTTTTTTTTGTTGTTCCAATATGTTGGCATAGCAATATCAACTAATCAAGAATGACCCCATTATTCACTATGTGGTGAGAACCCTTCGTGTAATGGCAAGTTGGTCTTGCATCTCGCTCATGTCTATAATGAATTGGCCTAGATCGACTTCAAAAAAGGACATCATGTCTTTTGACCTTGAACAATCGTGCTTTGCTCGAGGCGATTTCTCATGTTGAGCTTGATTGTTGATCATGTCGGAGGTCGATGTCATTTATGCTGCAGTTTTGCATGTCTCTATTGTCCAAAGAGTGCATGGGCATTATACATGTGCCCCCAAACATGATCGAGACCCATTGTGGAATGGCTTGACATGGAGTCAATGTTAGCCCGAAGAGCACCGTTGGTCAAAAGCAAGACTACTTGGTACCACTTTTTTAAGGACCACTCTTAGGATTGATTGACCTCGTGCCATGTTTAGATGATTCTAACATCTAGGCAAGCATATCTTGAAAAGGTAGTAGAAGCCTTGATAAGAAGCTAGCCAAAAGGCTATTTGTTGGTTGCTTGTGTGGCTCGAATATGATGATCGTTTGGCGGGCGTTGTGTGGCGCTAACGCTCTCGAGCATTATGCAGACGCTCAATGGATCAATGTTTTGAGCAAGACGTTTATTCCTAATGTGTGATGTTGACAAACGTCCCGCAAGCGCACGGGGCCTTGTTGTAGTAATAAATATCGATCCCACGAGGAAGCGGCCAAGTACTAGAATTATAGTCTCAAGTTGTTATCTAGACGATTAGGATTAGGAGAGAAAATAC
>LTAE01000716.1:10882-38302 GCA_001647135.1 Pontederia paniculata
GTTACCAATAAATGTCTTCATTTTGTTTTGCTTATATTTTCTGAGATGTAAGTATTGAATTAACGAATTATTTGTTTTACATTTACGTCTTGTATGTGAAGGAAACTCTTTTGTGATCATGTGGATGTGATATAATGCTTGTTACAACATACTTTCTTAAATATGCTAGTGAAATTGTTGATGCCAATTTATTTTTTATGTAAAATTGATTTATTTTTAAATAGTTTTAATATCACCAATTGATTTGTAGAAAATTTGACTAAAGATTGTCCATATGTGATGTTTAAATGTCACCAAAGATTCTCATTTCATGACGTTTAAATATTACCAAATATTATCTATTTGTGACGTTTAAGCGTTACCAAATATTTTTTATTCGTGACGTTTAAGCGTCACAAAAAATCTTTAGTAATATTTTAAACGTCATCAATAAATATCATTTGGTAATGTTTAAATGTTACAAATGAGTATAGTTTTCATAACGTTTTTACTTTTAATTACGTTTAAGACATAAACATTACGAATATTTTTTGTAACACACTTTTCGTAACTTTTATAGGTAACGTTTATAAAATGTTACAAATAACTATTTGTAACGTTTAAAAGATTTTTAGTAACAGTTATTAAACGTCATTAAATTCCTCATTTCTTGTAGTGATCCTTCTTAATTAAACATATGCAATCTTTCAGTCCTCTTCTAGGTTCTCTGAACCAACCGTCAAATCCATTTTCTTTCAAGCACACAGATTCAGGTTAATCAAACGTAGCCAAGCACACAGATTCAGGGTAATCAAATGTAGCCTAGCCACGGTATCCTTCCATGCAGTCAAGTTTTGCTATGAGTTCATCTGTTGAACTGCATTAAGTTCAGAGTCAGACCTATAAATTATCATAAACAAATAAATTCAGAGCCAAGCGACTCACCCTTAAATTTAAGTATTAAAATATCTTAAATTCGATTATAATTAGCGATACTTCTATACTCTTTTTTTCATAATCTCCTTTTATAATCGAAAAATATAAACAAATAAATCCCACAATGAGAGAATTAACTTAGTTCAAAGCAAATGACAATCTATGTAGGTTGTTTCTTTTAGGTAAATTGTGTAGGTTTATACTTTGTGGACGGTTCTGTCTGAGTTTGTCTCAAATACTGAAATATAGGCCACGAACATGAGATGTCATCAGCTCAGGTGTCTTTTCCTTACTTATTTGTGTGTACCAACGTATAGGCAATAAATTAACCTGAACTCCACCCCAAAACAGCAAAATGTTATTATCGTTGCGTGAACCAACGTACTCCTAGCACCAATTTTTAAAAGTCATGGAACACATATAAAGAAAGACAATCATGAAAGAAAATGTTTGCAATTTGCACCATTCGTTTTCAACAGAGAATGCACTTTACAAACTTTGAACAAAAGAGAATGAGAGTGAGTGCCAGGGCCCATGCCCCATGTCACTCCTGCGGATTTGCAGGCTGATGTATCATCAGACCTCACCCCAAGATCCCATCCATCATGAAGTAGAGAACAGTGCCCCCCTGGTACTGCTGTACAGTGCATGTAAGAAGAAAAAGTTCAGAAAAGATTGCCCTGAAAACCAGGGATCTCTCCTTGCTATTTTCATCATTTTTTTTGTCATCCTTCCACTCTTCTGTCTTTAATCCAGTTGTTGGGTCCTTGGCGATTCACAGGTCAATCACAGTGTCACTCGAGGAGACAGAAAAGATTGGCTGGTGCGATTTGTGAACGTGTCCTCAGATTTCCTCCCTCACTCACTCTCATTGTACATGTACCATCCAGTTACGCAAACCACAGTAACTAGCTACAAGGAGTTTAGAACAGTCGCATGTCCTTGGCCACCAGGATTTCGAACAACCCTTCTGCGATCGCCTGAACACTGCTAAACTTAATAATCTGAAGGGCTGGCTGCATTTTCTGTCACGAACTGTCCTAAATCCCGGTCCGACAACCATGACGACGAACTCAAACACGGAGTTTCCTCAATCTCCGGCCTAAAGTCCAAGTTCACGCCGAACAGTCTCAGCCGCTTTCCGTTCGCCGGCGCCACTGCGACGCTTTTGGTACCTTCATCCCTGTGATCGCCTGCAAAAATGCACACAGACTTAAACTAAGGTTAACAGACAAAGTGGATTGTTGAATATAATGTCCTACAAAAGGTTTACCTGATTCGGGGTATGAGCATGCACCGCCCGAGCTCACCGGAATGTAGCACGCAGAGGTCCACTGTCCCGCGTCCTTCGGCACGGCCACAGCGATGGATGACGCTGGAGGACCCTGTCTTCCGCCGCGGCGCCTGCAGCCGATGAAAAGCCGGTCGCGTCGGGCCCGGAAGCGCCCGAAAAGGACGACGTCGCCGGCGTCGAGCCTCTTCTCCTTCACGAATCGGCTCCATCCTTTAGTGAGTACGTAGCTCTGGCTGCTCGTCCAGTAAGAGTAGCGGAACCTCCAGCACTTGCCCGACTCGTCCTCGAAACTCAGCAGCAGACCTTTCTCACCGGAGTTGCCGACGCCGGCGGCGTCCAGGGGGAAGTACTTCTCGGCGTGCTGCTTCGGTATGACCAGCCTGTTCAGCTTGCCCACATCACTTGGCGTCAACGGCTTCTCGAACATGTGCTCCTTCTCATGAGGTTGGGGGGCTTGTGCATGGTGTTCCACCTGGTAAGGGTGCAGCAGACGTCTTTGGTACAGACCCATGGACGGCGGTTCCCAATTGTACCAAGCCTGTGGGTAATCTTGAGCCATGGAGTTCAAGCCGATGTTGGAACAGCTGAGGAAGGAGATAGAATTGTAGGATGAGGGGCACTGAGGAAGTTGGTATTATGGATATGGTTGCTTATGATGGCGTTGGAGTAGAGGAGCATGGTGATATTATCGCCATGCATTTATAGCCTATCAAGAAAAGAAAAAAAAATTGTCACTTTGTCCTTGACATGATGGTAGATTTGATCCTTATTGGACTGATATCTAAATGGTCTTTGAATCGTCTACTGCATGCATACGTACATAGTTTAACGAAGACGTGCATCCTGAACAAAGATATGACCCTGTCCAACTTTGCTTGATCAGTTTCATTATATAGTATATACTTAGGACAAAATATAAAAAAAAGTTTTGAACTTTATTATTCACACAATTCCGAACTTAAAGCGTAATAACGTTTTCGAAATTTATCTGAGAAATTTTTTTTCTTCTTTTACTCAACCCGCTACCAACTGAGCTGTAGTTAGGATCGTACATGAATTGGCATGCGAGATTTGATGAGAACATGGGAAGTGGGGGCCTTTAGACGTGCAGCATGTGCTCTTTTTTAAGCGAGGTGGTGGGCAGGAAGCATGGAAGAGAGTCCTATGATTTAAGTATGTATTGTAGCAGGTCGAGACGAGGTTTAATGATCAGGTGGCGTGGGTGTGTATTTGGAAGTGCGAGCGCTGGGCGTGGCCTCATCCGATCCATCCATATATGAATAAGATGTTCCAGGTCCAGGCGACCACAATTCCATGTGAGCTGCTGGAGGAGGGCACGTACTATTAATGCATGCCCTCGACTCGTCCTCATCTCCTCCTCCACGTTTCACACTTCATATGGCTCAGGTATCCTCGGCACTGGCAAAGAAGTTAACATGCAGTTAAGTGCTTCAGCAACCCATAAATTAAGTGTTATTGAATCTTAGAATTGACAAGTTTGATCTTTAAAGGAATTATTAATTTAATTTGAATTTACTTTTGTTCAAATAAATTAGATGTTAATATTTTTTTTGGGTCTATGGGTAGAAATCTCTGATGTTCAGGATTATTAGCATCATGATTAATCAATGTTCGGACGAATGCGACGAAGATAAATCTTGATCAAATTAAAAATTTCGGGGTTCGAATTCGAGACTATTTACTCCCGATCCTTCAACCCGAAGCACAAATCAATTAATCATCTATATCAACCAACTTGATTAAATGTTAATATCTTTGAAAGTACATTTACTCATAGTAATATTAACTTATTTGATGCTAGTTTTACTAGTGAGTATATTTTATTTTTTTCCCCTTTTTATTTATACTAAACAACATATCTTTTCCTTGTCATGAAACTAAAATCTACCTATCACTGCAACGTTGAATTGAGAAATTAGCATACGAACTCGCCATTGTAGGCAGTTTTTTTATCCTCGGTTCTAACTTATCCAATTCAAACTACAAATGTAAAAGTTTAGACTTCTTTCTGATTTTTCTGATTTCAGAATCCAATCCGTCGGACTATCCACATTGTAGATCTCTGCTCTGAAATGCAGTGGTCCATATATAGATAGGAAGGGGGAGGCCAGAATCCTACACTTTATGCACAGACAGATCTCAATCTAGTCTAAGAGTCTGCTGCTATATTTGACTTGGAAGCTGGAAGCGATCGCAGCTCACAAATGGTGACTATGTGTGTGACTCACGTAACTGTAAAATGCCATCATCTGCGGTGGGCCTGCCAGCACCTGAAGCTAGAGCCCCCGGCAATTGTGACCCAAGTCCTTCCTGTCGGTGGACGCTGATTTCAATATGTATGTCTGGTTTTCTATCAACTCATTAGCATGAGTTTTAAATCTTTCTTTAAGAAAATAAATATACTACAAGTCTATAATATATATTATATAGAAAGGTTTAAAAAATGTGTAGCATATTTTGCAAATAAATAAAGAATAAATATATATATAAATTAATGATATTTTTTATATTATTGTAACGCTTCAAATCTCATTTAAAAATTATTTATTTTGGGCTCATAATTCGTACAAATTTAAAACACATTTTGAATGATGAAAAAAATGATCACTTATAAGTTCATGATCACCTTCTTATTCATGTGAGATTAAACTCTTGATCTCACCTTGAGTTTCATTGACGGCTCAACATTCTCGTTGAGTAGTTTCACATGATTCAATGAGCACGTGAGGTTAGCTCTGATATTAATTTGTAACCTCCGAATCTTATTTAAAAAATTATTCGTTTTGAGCTCATGATCCGCATGAATTTAAAACGTGTTTTGAACGAAAAAAAAAATGATCATTTATAAACCTACGATCACTTTAGTATTTTACCCATTAAAATTAAAATTTTGGCATTGACTTGATCCTTGATGCTAAGAATCTATATATACACGTGTGTGTTCTTCATTCCCATGGAAAAAGAATATTAGGCCTGCATGGCTGCATCTATGTTATAGGTGTTATTCCGTTATCGAGTTTGGTGTGATTGCATGTCAAACTCGTAGAATATTTCAGATATTGAATTCAAAGTGAATCGTCAGACCTTCAATTTCCATTTCCCAACGAGTACGACAAAGAATATCATGTTGATAAGATGTTAATTAATGTAAAGGCAGCAAGAAATTTTCTTCTTGTTTGGCGTGTGCAAAGCTACACCTCATTCGATATCTTAATTAAGGCCAGGACTATCTTTTCCTTTATGGGCACATGAACGAACTAAATAAGTAATAATGGCCATGCATCTTTTTATAGATTAATTTGTAAAGAAAACTGGCATCTTCACCTTAGATGACCTTAAAGCAATTAGGTCACGAAAGTATCACAGCTTTGAAGGAAGTTTGAGATATATGTGTCGTTTTAGGAACTTGCAGTTAACGGGTGCATAGATAATTGAATAATATATAGATGGAGTCATGGAGCTTCAAAGTGCACGAAGTAGGAAAGCCTTGGAGATTCCATGGTGACTAGTCTATTTCACCATATAATTTCACTACCTTACTAACAAACGTTCTGGATAGCGACCATAAGGTTTAATGAGATTTATTTTTAATTAAACTACAATAAATGCATTATTCTTTCTTATATAAAAAAATAACATCAAAATATCTCAAATTCTTGACAAATTATATAGGAACTTTAAGATTTCGATTGGATATTTAGTGATGAAAAGATTATGATAAATATATTGAAGATGATTAAGAAAAATTGAAAAGTTACGAGATGAAGAAGATTATTTTAATTTATATTTGAATAAAAATAAATGATAATAGATGACATAAGATAGTTAATATTTTATTTGAATAAAAATTTAAAAGATTGATAGTATTTTATCTTTTCAAATTTGAAAACTTATGTTTATATATTGATAAATTAAAAATTAGAGAATCAATATTTTATATACTACGTACAATAATTTTAGGATCTTTGTTCGGTGCATTAAGAAGAATAAGAAAAATAATTTAAAATAATAAATGAGAGAGAATAAATTTGAAATAAAAGTCTAACATATTTAATTAGGCCAAATCAGTGAAATACAAAATTGACGATTTTAAGAATTATCGTAACCTTCCATAATCTTTATGTCATCAAAAAATAAAATAGTCTAACTTGAATTATAATAACTCTTTTTAACTCATTCATCAATAACTCTTCACATCCATCCCTAATCTATTATCCAAGACCTAATTATAATTTTGTCCTAGCTGTGACAAGAGGGATCCTGAGCATCCTCCTAAATTCTCCTTAAGCTCATTGACTGTCTTTATACAAGATGAACGACTTCGTTGCCATAGTTATTCGAACGGCTACATTACCATAAAAAATTATATGACTTTATTATTAAATTAATATATTCAAAGTATAATTGTTATTAATTATAACTTATTGTTACTTTAACCAACTTCATGGATTCAGACTTAATATCAATATTCCAACGATTACGACAATTTTCCTATTGTCATCTTATCGCATGAGAGTATTATTCTTGATTATTAATTTGATTCGTTTCGACCAGATATGACTAAAATGAATGAGAGAAGTTTTTTCGCATGTACATTTTTTTTTAAAATATTGTGTAAACGAAAATAGATTACTTGCCGTCTCATGTTAATTGATTATGTATTTTTTAATAAATACGAAGAAATTATTTACTAACTGAACTAATATCTATTAGTTGATTAAAACATCTTTTAAATAAATGTCAACTAGATTGTTTAGATATCCATCACGTCTGCCTATTTGAGAGGCAAAACTGAGAGTACAGAAAAATCTGTATGTGCAGGGATTCTTAAAAAGACAATTTCATTCATTCATCTCTATAAAGGAAGCGTGAAGAATGCGGCAGGAGCTACAGAAACAACTTATGTGCGGACTGAATAATTTTTTTACTATATAGAATAAAAATATTAAAAGTAAAAATATATATAAATTGTTTTGATAGGATTCAAACTCAAAATCTTTCCATACTTAAGTCGAAGGATGACCCACTACAACACGCTCTTATTCCGACTTCATATGAATTTGATTCAGCTGAAGGATCAAAAGTTTGATCCTGTACATCTCAAATCGTATTCGATTGTTTGGCAATTTCATTTGTAGATTTATTTTTTAATTTTTTTCATTTGTAAAGCCAGTAGCAAAGTCATTTTTTTTAGCAAGGATCACATTTGCAAGATGGAAGATCCTTCTTTGGACCTGCTTGGACATTATATGTTAAGACTCATTGGTTTGCTCGAATAAACTTTTACCTTTAAAAGAAAGAGATTTGACATGTATGGATTTTCAAAACAAATCGGCAACTACATCGCTCAAATATTTGTAGACTTGTTTAAACTTAAATTAATAATGGATTTACATATATGTGATAAGTGGTTTGAATTAAGCAGATATTAACAAAATAGTCGTGAGGGGCCAATGTGCTGTACTTGTGCTTGGCATGCATGCAATCGTGCATATATAATATAGAGGTGTATTAATAATAATTTAATATTATATTCGAGATAATTACAGACATATAAAGATATATAAAACTTATATTTTAAATTTTAGATAATTTTTTTTATTAATTTTCACATATTTTTATGTGTTTGTGATTACGTCGAATGCACCTAACTTTATGCACACTTTTATATATATATATATATATATATATATAATATATATAATTGGAGTCATCCCAAAATTTTGATATAATTTCAAAAATCTTACAATCAATTAGTTTAGTTATGCAAATACTAAATAATTTTATTCTTTATATATACAGAGTAATGCGTCAAATGTCGATAGCAAATATCTAGACTATTTAAGAAAATAGAATATGATCATATATATATATATAATTATAATGATCATGATCATTTGGCAATTAATAGTGCATAATACCAATCATAATGTTGTAATATTAGCTGTACCGAAATCGATAACAATAATGCAGGAGTCCCATAATTCATATCACTTTCTTTTCTCACATACTAAGGGTATTTTGATAGGGAGAAAGAAGGGAAAAGAGCCAATTGGAATCAAGGTAAAATCATTTTTTTCCATTCAATTTTAATTAATCAAAATTAAAAGAAGAAAATATTTTTTTTATGAATACTTTTTTTTATTCAAATAAGATTAATTTTATCCTCTCCAATTCAAACTCATTCTAAAGTTGACCATGCTTGAGTAATCCTACACCCGAAGTCACTGGAATTATTTTTTCGGTATCACTCCAGCCTCTCTGTATTTAAAATTATTAGTATCTAATCAGTTTTGAGCCAATATAAATAATAAAATGATCTTTCTTGATCTAATTGATGATTCTAACAATTGAATTTAAAATTAATAGCTTTTGCCGATACAAAATATAATATGTATCGTTAATCAATTATGTTAATTAAGCTTAATCGCATATATTTGGTGTCATGTGAAATTTCCCCGCTCCAAGAGTAAGAAATAATATTCAAATGCTTAAGATCTATTTGGATGCTTCAAAGTTTTGAAGTATCTAATTATTATATCGTACTATTTTTTGATGACTTTTTTATTAATAGATGCTTGACATCAAGTTTTATCGGATAAAGATACAACACATTAGTGAAAAAGATTTAATGAAGATGATACATACTTATGTAGGTAATATCATGTTATCTATCTCATTAATCGTAGAATATTAAATTTACGATGAATATAAAGAAAAAAAATTTAACATTCATTATAAAATTTAAGATTTATATATGAAAAGATAGGTAACACAGTGTTATTTATTTAAATAGATGACTTCACGATTTTTCTTTAATAAAAAATATTCGTAAAATAATTTTTTATTCCTAATTTTTATTTTATTTTAGTAATTTTTCTCTTTTATTTTTCTCTTTTATTTTTCTATTTGCTTTGTAGCTACAACGTATTTCAAAATATAACCAAACAGTAGAAAAAATTACGTCGAAAAAATTATCTTACTATAATTTTTGAAGTAAAAAAAAATTACAAAATTCTCCAAGAGGCCCTTAATATTTACAAAACGAATTAATATCCGCCGAAGCTATAAGTCCAGCCGAGAACCGGACCCATGCATGAATGTGCGGCTCGCCATGTGGTTCACGCCGGCCATTTTAGTTAATTAGGGAGCTCATCACTGTCCAAAGTTTAGGCTTTATATAATATGTGATGAATACAAATTTACAACTTTATATACTATGAGTCGACAAAGTCCCATTTAGTCCGAAAATTTTACACCTAGTAACACCAAAAAGAAAAGAGAAATTAAAGATAAAAAAATTGAATGATAATAAAGCAAGCACGCTTAACTAATTAAAGCTACTATATATGATCTAAGCTACAAATTGAAATGAAATGTTTTTCAGAAAAAAAGGCAAAGCAAACTTGTTGAAGTGGTGGATTGAGGCTGCATTTGTGACGTAATTAGGCCAGAGCCCACAGTATTCTTTTGCACTGGGGCTCACCAAATCTAGAGCCTAAAATAATATCACTGATTCAAAACAGTGATGTAAAGACTAATTCACCAGAAAAGAGAGGCCCTGCAATTATTAAAAGAGAAAAATAGGGGTGCATAGCAATTTGCTATGCACCCGATGTGGTGCATGATCTGGGCTATTGGTTTAAAAATTAATGGCCCAGATCATATTTAATTTATGGCCCAAGTTTTTAAATGGACAAGATCTGGACCATTGATTTCTAAATCAATAGTTCAAATCATGCACCGCGTCGGGTGCATAGCAAATTGCTATGCACTCCCATTAACCTCTTATTAAAAAGTTTCACTCTTCACTTTTCTGTTTTCATTCAAGCATACAAGCACAACTACATCACCAACTTGAATGAAGTTATCATATTTTAGAGTGCTTCTATATAAGAATTTTTATTTTATGTGTGAGTATTAGAAAGAATTTTAGGAGGATAGAAAAAGAGTTTTTCTTCGAATGATATTATTTCGCATGAGTGATGTTATATACTTCTAATCTATTCTCCTAACTCTTTTATCATGACACATATCATAAATATATTAAGTTTAAGGATATTTTAAATATATGAGTATTAGGAAGATATAATATTTCTTTTTTCGCATAATATCTGAGAATGTAATGTGCATTCAGTTAGTGACAATCGTAACAGTTTAAATTCCATACTTCTCGTTTTAAAATTCAACTAACTTGTGAGCGGCATGACCAACTAAGAAGTTATCAACTTAAAACATTTCGATGACTCATTCTAACGTCATGCACGGCATCAGCAGTGTCAGATGGTCTGATCATTTCATGATTTATGTGTACATCAACAAGATTCCAACTTGTGCTGCATCAGCATTGCAATGTTATGCGATCGATCACTCGTCAGAATGATGCCGATCGATGAGGAGAAGGCAAGGAAGTTGATCATGCTGTTGATGGATGATGAAGAGGGTCCATTCTACTGTCCACAGTCCACTCCACTGGAACTGTGCATGCATGAGATGAGAGAAAAAGCTCTTTGCATGATGAAGGAGACTTGTGTCAGGGTCTCTGATCGATGGTGCTCTGGATCCTGTACCTACCTGGTCCTGCACTGAGTGAGCTCATCTCCCTGTTGACTGTGACTTTTTGCAGAAGATGGTGGTGGTGACGATGATGATGATGGCGATGATAAGGTTTACTTTTTGCATGCAAACTGATGTCTGATGTAAGCAAAAGACCGGAACCCTGGTCCACTTTCTGCAACTGCAACAGTGCAACTACTCCCTGCCCAAAGAACAGATGCATATGTGTGCTTCCAATACCTGGAATTTGAAACAAAGTTTGCGTCATGCATCATATTAGTAGATCTGGAGTCAGTGGATTAAATCAACCAGCTTGATAAAAAAAAATCCACCACCCACATGAAAAAAGATACTCACTACAAGAAAATTATCAATTTCTGACAAAATATGCGATGAAATTTTTCAAAAAATCAATTACAAACACGTTTTCTCACAAAATTTTTGACGAATTTCGAATGTCAAAAAAATATTCATTGCAAATGAAAGTGTGACGGATATAAATTTCGTCAAAAATTGTGAGAGAAAATACTGTCACAATTTGTGAGGGAAAGAATATCCGTCAGAATTTTTGACGTGCTGACGATTGAGAGGCATGTGAGAAATTCTGACGCAATTAAATTTCATAAAAAAATATAAAAAATAAAAAAAAAGATTAAAAATATTTTTATAATAATTAAAATATATTACATATTTCATTCTAAGTATTTATTTTATATATTATTATCTTCATCAAAATCTTCATTAGCTTGTCTATTTATCATATGTTTTATCATTTTTTCATTTATCTTCTTTACGCTCATCAAACTTGTTCCAACTGCATTTTCAATCGTTGTTGCATATGTTGTTCCATTCGTTCTTACATCTGTCATTTCATTTGCTTAAATCGTTCATTAACACATCGTTGTAGCTCTTCACTTGAATAGTCCGACATAGATTTACGTGTTGATCCTAAGTCAACATAAGTCACATATGATCCTAAATCGTAGATACATTTTTTGTTTGTGCCGACATGTTCCCTCCAAAGTTCTCTAGTCGACTTTGTCGTGCCCCTCCCATGTAACTTGAGATATGTTCCGCTTGTTTAACTTTAAATCCTTCCTAAAATTTAATTATAAATTAAAAATAGTTAAAATAAAATATTGAATCAAATATAAATTAAATATTATCTTACATAGTTGTCTTCGTAAATTTTGAAACTCAATCCTTATATTTTCTGTGATGAGTTCTAAAAAAACTTCATCTTCTGTCAATTTTTCATCGCGCTTCAATTCCTAAATGAAATTTTATCAACAATTAATTCAGAATAAAGCATTTGAACATAGTATATTAGAATATTTTAACATAGCATTTTATTGGGCGGTGGGACCTTTAGAAATACAGCGACACACATATAGACAAGCGTCATCATCAGATGCGCGATTAGCCTTCATTTTTTTACATTTATTTTTGTAATCCTCAGTGGATCATTTAGAAAGTAAATCGATTCATACATCTTCGCCAATCCAATTAGACCTAATTTGTGATGCACATGCATCAAAATAGAGAAGATAATCTTTTCGAATACTGAGTGTTCAATGCTTTCCCATAACTCCATTGTTCTTGGTCTCCAAACATCAACCTTCGAAATTTGACGAATTAGAATATAAATATTATCATTCAATTAGATAAAATTGTAAAACAAACCTGAAATTCTCTAAAGTCTAAACAACATTTTTCTTGTGGCAATAGATATTTCTTTACAAGAAAATCAAGATTGATCATATATTTGCCGAATAACTCTAGTAAAGTCGTGACTATGGGTTTCGAAGGCACAAACTTACACATTAAATAATTAAATTGATGTGCAAATAAATTATATTAATGATGCTTTAATTTACCCAGAATATCTTTTAGGTTTGCAAATATACTTTATATTATTGGTTCAATATGTTGATAACTCGAACATAATCATTATCATTTGATAGTTGCGTTGGTGCATCAACAATACCGGATGACGACGCACCAAATTAATGACTCATCATCAGTATGTGCTAATAGACGTCTTTTTAATATTCTAACCACTCGAGAAGGATTTTCTCTTTCATGTTCAATATCATTATTAGGACGATCATATAATCCACTGGATTTCTCTTTGCCCTTTTCTTCCTCCTTGCGAAATTGTGAAAACATCTACAATATGAAGTTCAAATAATATATATACAAATATGCATTTATTGAGTTCATCAAACATAACCTGAGAATATTAAGAAGAATGATATAGCATTGCATCTTCATTTAAACAATCAGGAGAATGATATTCGTAACTGGAAAATTAACTCCTAATTTTTGGAGGCTCTTACAACAAATAAAAAATGTTTTAAACAACAATAATGCTGATTATAAAAAATTTATATCAAACAAAAGTATTAATAATCAGACACTCAGGAGAAGATAAAGATATTGAATATAAAATAACTTCATTAACTTTGTCTAGTGAGGATGAGTGGTCAGACAATTCATCAACTTCATGAAGATACATCCTTAACTATTACAAATACAAAATAAATGGTATCTAATACAACCGGAAATTTGACAAATATAAAAAGTACTATGAAATAATTATTCATTATTCTCAGAGTTATAACATGATTTATATTTATTTTCTGAAGTGGATGAAGTTTCATATTCATCTTCTTCGGCAAGATCATTTTCTTCATTTAAGTGAACATCATCATTTTTTCGTTACTATCGACATTGTCAACCTCTTCAAATAATTGATCATCATCATGCAAATCTTCAATTAAATCAATGTCCGTGATAGGCTTGACGAAAGTAGTTGGGTCAATTTTCACCTGACTTCTTGCTATAGTTTTTGTTATCACTCATCATTGGAATTTGTCCTTCAACTTATCTGGATAATTAACATAATAAATTTGTCTCACTAATGAAAGAATATTAAAGGATCAAACCTGTCAAAATATCTAGCATGGCGAACTTTAAGAATTTTATATTCTTTCTGAATTTTTGTTCATTTATTCTTTTTCGGATAGAACCACATTATGACGAACACATCTCTTGATCTCCATATTGCGTTGTGGCAGCATCGTAAACTAAGTTCTCATATATATGAACTACATCATCTTCTATTGGAAATTGACTAACTAACTCTTCGTTATTATTAGAAATATGTTCTTCTCCTCCAACATCGGGCCAATACCAATATTTGGTTTAAAATATGTTTTATATAAATAAACTTTAGCAATTTCTATTGATTGAAATTTTTTACTATAACATTTTAAACATGGACATCTAGTTGTTCCTTCTTGATTGAGACACAAAATTTATAAAATATCCGACATCATTCACAAATTCTTGTATAAGCCCTCTACGATTAGGATTAGTTCTATTATATATCCACCAGAGAGTTTTCGGAGAAAATATTTTTTTGCAATAAATTATAAAGCTACTAAATTAATACAACAATAATAAAAAAATTCACAATTAATATTAAAAGTAAACAAGTAAATTAAATAATAAACATATAAAATATAAATAAGACATTAAATCAATTAACCAATTTTAACATTTAACAGTTGACATCAATTAACCAATTATAACAATAAATAATAAAAAATAATAATTTAAATAAAAATGACATAAAAAACAAAATACACTAAACAATTAACATATAAAATAATAATAAGAGATTAACATAAATAAGACATAAAATTAATTAACATAAATAAGACATTAAAGTAATCAACATTAAATTAGCATAAATAATATATTAAATTAATTAACATAAGTAAGATATTAAATTAATAAACATTAAATAAAAGATTAATTCTAATTAACATAAATAAAACATCAACGTAATTAACATATAACAAAAATCGATTTTTTTTAAAAAAAATAGATAACCCTGTGCGAGGCCATGCAGGGTCCGTTGACCCTGCTCGAGGTTGCGCAGGGTTCCGTTGACCCTACGCGAGGCCGCACCGGGGTCGGTGACCCCTGCGCAACATGAAAAAAATTAAAAAAGTACCTTTGATCAGAGGGAGAAGATGGAGGAAGAAGATGGACCAAAGAAGTGTGGGGTAGAGAGGGGGGAGTATTTATATTATTATTCGTAAGGGAATTTGGATTGGAAATTTCACTCTCAAATTAAAAAAAATTCTCCCTAGACACGGGTTCCATGTAGGCGCATGGGAGGTGTAACTAGTGTCTGCCAATTTATGATGGACTTAAAGTTCGTCAAAAATTCTGACGGGATCTTGATCTATCAAAAGTTATGACGGATCATAACCATGAGAATTCATGACGGACTCCGAATCTGTCAGATTTTATTTTTCGTCAAAATTCCTGACGGTACCCGTCTATCAAAAATTATGACAGATAAAAACCCGTCAGAAATTATGTCTGAGATGTTGTCCGTCAGAATTTTTGACGGGCCATGGACCGTTAGTATTTTTTATAGTCGTTGGGTCCGTCAGAAATTCTGACAGACTTGACGGGCTTAATCGTCAGAAAACTAAATCCATCAAAGATTCTGATGGACAAGAAGTCTATCGATTTTTTTATGGACTGAAAGTCCGATAAAATTTGTGTGAGAAAATAATTTTTGTCATAAATTTCGATATCAACTTGTGAGGGATATTAGACCACTAAAAATTTTTGTAGTAAATTTGTATTTTTATTGAATTTCAAATACTAAATTTATGATTAAATGATTATTTTCTAAATGTTGAACTAATCGTGTGAGAAAATAATTGCAAAATGCAAAATCAAAATCTAATGCAAATGGCGGTTATAAAAATCCGAAACAAAAATAACTTCTAGATTTCAAGAATATATCAACACATAAAAAAGTTTTGAATCCATTTAGAGAGAATTAATTATCGTGCATTCATTTTTCAAATCCATTCAATTCTAGGAAAGCATGAAAGCATAATAATCAAATATTTTTATGCTACATTTATTAACTTAATTGCATTAAAAGTAGAAACAAACATCGAATAATATATTTAAAGTTTATTTTTAAGATATGCATTTATACTTGACTCTACAAGACAATCAATTAACAATATAATTTTCACCAATTGGCAACCTAAATTAATTCAAATGGGCAGCAATTGGATATGGTAATTATTAATCATGAAGCAAAATAATTGAACTACATAGAATCTCTCAAAATTAAATCAATAGGAAATTCCTAAATTTTATCTAATCCTAAAACATTCATGATCTGACTTTGAACAAAAGAACACAAGCATAGTAGAAAATATAAACTATCCTTGTCAATAAAGATAAGAAGAGATATATAATTGACAGAATGAGTTTGTTAGATGTTTTTTTTAAATCAAAATGAGTTATTGTTCAATGATCTTCTAGTCATGCTAATTTTTTTTCGAGTTTTTTTATAGGCCCAAAATATTGGGAATCTCACAAAAGTCAACCAAAACTGTCCATAATCATTTTTTAAAAAACGGATTACTTAACTATTGGCTATAAGGCCATAAGAGTCAAAATACAAGATCTCAGAGAGACCCGAAGGAGGGCCCTCCTCCCAAAAGTTATCCCTGGATGCTGCTCTTCCTATGTTTGCTAATATGTCTGTGTCTCTGTTTGCTTCCCTGAAGCAGTAAATACATAAGAAACTGGCAAAAGATTTAGATAAGTTAATGATATCGTCCACTATACTCCATATTGTCCAGGTGCTTGAGCTTGATGATTGAGAATTTGCACAAGGTTTGTTGAGTCTAGTTCCAAGATAATATGTTGATATCCCATTGAAGCAGCCTTCCTTACTCCGCACAGCGCTCCCCATGCCTCTGCTCCTATCATAGATACCGCATCATATCTAAGTGAACCTGCATTTAAACATAACCCCGTATCAGTTCGGATAATAAAGCCTGCTCCCCCTGCCTCCCCTGCTCTAATGAAAGAGCCATCCGAGTTTATTTTGACTCGGTTAGGGGGAGGGGGCTCCCACCTGACCACGTTTGGGTCCTGGGGGCGTGATGCCTCAGAATGGTGGCATTCTGCATATTCCTTGTACCCAGCCAGAGCCCTACACCATACTATCGGGTCGGTTGCCCTTTTGGAATTGAACACTACATCATTCCTCAAACCCCATAAGCTCCATAACGAAAAAGCAAAAAGTGACTTTAATTTACACCTGGATTCAGTGGATAGCAAGGATCCCTCCCCTACCCAAGATCCTTGAGACCAACTGTCTCTATATTGGAAGCTGTATGAGACTTGTGATTCAAAAAGAGACCAAAGTTCTAGAGCCACAGAGCAGGAGAAAAATAGATGAGAAGTAGTTTTAGGAAGGATGCCGCAGAGAGGACAGAGTGGATTAATCCCATTTTCAAAACAAGACAGAAGGTCTCTAGTGGGAACTCTACCATGCAATAGTTTCCACAAGAAGAAATGAATTTTAGGAGGAATATTTATCGACCATATTGTTCTCCAAGCAGGCCGTCCATGTCCCGACAGATGATTAGGCTGGCGACACAAGGAATAATATACAGAGCAGGCAGTAGCACGCCCATGGGTATCATACACCCAGAGCCACCTGTCATCCCTGGCTTGAGCAGGCACATGAATAGCAGAAATAGAATTTACCAAAGCTTGACCAAAGCACTGATGTAATAAAGGCAGGTTTCACTTATTAGCAGAGAAGAAGTCCTTCACACACATATCATAAAGTTGGATATCAACATTAACAAAAGTGGGCATCCATTGCAGGGGTGTACAGAAAAGTCAAGGATCATATATAACATTTGTGGTAGCTCCGCTGCCAATAAACTTTTTAAAGCCATGTTTAGTCACCTGCATGGTGCTTAAAATCATACGCCATGACCATGTGGTATTCCTTACTTGTACCTCTTGATTTGGTATCCAAGGGTGTGGATTACTGTATTTATTTAGGATCAGTTTGACCCATGGGGTATCTTCTTTATTTAGGACCCGTAGAACCAACCTAGTTTGTAGAACGTTCCTAATCAACCTAGAGTTCCTGATGCCTAGACCTCCATAATCCTTTGGCAGTTGTACCGTGTCCCAATTAAGCAGGTGTAACCCTCTTCTTTTTTCATGTTTGGACCACAGGAAAAGCCAACTTCTCCAGCGAGTCAAGTACACCCCCTGATATGTAAGAGACCCCTAGAGTGTAGTTAGGCATGGAATTGAGCACTGATTTGATCAGTACTATTTTTCCTGCC
Source organism: Pontederia paniculata (assembly GCA_001647135.1). Lineage (NCBI taxonomy): Eukaryota > Viridiplantae > Streptophyta > Magnoliopsida > Commelinales > Pontederiaceae > Pontederia > Pontederia paniculata. The sequence goes on from LTAE01000716.1 coordinate 28,877, forward strand.
ATATTTAGTGATCTGATTTTCCATCCTGAAATTCTAGAGGTAACTTTTCTACTAGTTGTTGCTGTTTGGACATAGGAATATATTTGTATGATATTAAGGTCCCCAGGTATTGAAAGGGAAAACTACCCATCCTTATACCCAGCATATTCAGTATAGCAGTCTTTCTTCTGGGGTTTAACTTTGGTGGCAAAAAAACTTCAGATTTTAAGGGGTTAATCCTTTGGTTTGTGAGGTAATAATATAGTTCCATGATTCTCTTAATTTCTTGACAGTTTTTTACATGTGCAACCACACATATAATCAAGTCATATGCATATAGGAGGTGACTAAGGGAAAAGGATCCTATAGAGTAAGGTATTAAGGAGCCAGAGGCTACTGCGTGGTTCATTATGGTGGATAGTACTTGGGTAACAATGATGAAAAGGTAAGGAGACAGGGGATCTCCCTGCCTAGTACCATGTTGGCTCTTAAAGTATGGTGATTGTTTTCCATTTAGTTGACAAGAGAAAGTGGGAGACTGCACATATGCCATTACCCATTTTATGAGAATCAGGGGAAAGTTCATTAGGCCAAGTGCATTCTGAATAGCCCCCTATGATACCCTATCAAAAGCTTTGGCCTTGTCATCCTTCAGCAGCATACTCTTTTTCCTACTTTTAATCATAGAGTGGCCTAATTCTTGAGACACAAAGGCAGACTGCACTAGGTCAATTATAAAAGGCAAGGCTGACTTAATTCTATTAGCCAAAATCTTTGCAACTGCTCTGTAAATGATATTACATAGAGATATGGGTCTATAGTCAGTGACAAGCTTTGGATTATTGATCTTAGAGATGAAAATTAGGGAGGTTCTAGACCATGCTGCAGGCGTTACTCTTGTAGTAAAGAATTGTAAGATTTCCTTGATTATTGTATCCCCTATTATGTCCCAATATCTCTTGTAAAATTCAAGGGTAAAACCATCTGGGCTTGGGGCCTTTCCAGGGGGCAAGAACCAAAAGGCAATTTTAATATCCTCATGGGAAATGGGTAGTCCTATACTATCTATGAATTCCTGAGGGATACATGGCAAATCAGGCCAGGTTGAGGGGCTAATGTGATTTTGATTTGGGCCTTGCCACAAGTTCTGATAGTGTGTGACAAACTCCTGAAGGATATCTTCATCAGAGGTTAGGGAATTTCCTGTTGGTGATACCACTGAGTGTATTATGTTCCTCTTTTGTCTCACTATTGTGCATAAGTGAAAGAATTTAGTGTTTCTATCTCCCTGACCTAACCAAGTAATTCTAGACTTAGACCACCATTTAAGACTTATCTGCCTTAGTAGGCCAGCATGATGATGATACATGGATCTAATCTTACCTAAGTCAGCTATGTCTAAACCCTGTTGTTCATCTCTTAGTTCTAAATTATTAATCTCTTCTTTAACTTGTAAAACCTTACTTTCCAGTGGGCTAAGTTTTGTCCTGTTCCATTGAAGTGTTTTATTTTCATAGAGGTTAAGGAATGGTGTAAGGCAGTGTTCTGTTTTCTACTCTCCCAGACCCTCTTGACTATATCCCTAGCCTCTGGGTACTCCAACCAAAACAGTTCATACTTAAAGGACCTAGGCTTCCTACGGTGTGGTTCTATGTTCAGAAATATGGGAGCATGATCATATGAAGTTCTATCCATGGACACAAGGTTCAAATCAGGATACTTTATTAGCCAGTGCGAGCTTAGAAATAAACGGTCCAATTTGCACCATATCCTTGCCAAGCCTTGTGTGTTGTTACACCAAGTATACTTGCATCCCTCCAGGGAATATCCATCAAGCCCTTGCTATTAACGACACGAAAAGAATGAATAGATTTAGTGAGCCTGAACGTCTTACCACCTTTTTTATCATCTGGGAAGAGGGGAGAGTTGAAATCTCCCACTACCGCCCATCGGATATCCTCTATACGTAGTCGAGAAAGATCCCTCCAGAGTTCCGCTCTTACGTTCGAGAGGTTACTCGCATATATACACGACAAAAGAAAGGAGAAATCAGTAATGGAAACGACTGCATGTAATAGTTGCGAGGAGGAAAAGTTGGAAGTCACATGGAGTTCGCTACCCTTCCATGCGAGAATTATTCCTCCAGACGCACCATTTCCTTCACTATAACATCCCTTCCACTCCTTCCCAAGCCGATGGATAACCCTATCCGAGTTTCCTTCGTGGCATGTGACTCCACTAGCACTATGATGTCCGGTTTTTGATCCTTGATTAAGTCAGAGAGGCGGTCCCGAACTTTACCTCTAAATGCCCCTCGACAGTTCCAGGACAACACCTTCATGAATTGAGGTCCAGGAGGGTCTGACTAGCCCCACCAGAGCTCCCCCCTCAACACTTGCAAGACATTTTTATCAGTATCTGAGAGGGTTTTTAGTTTTCCTTTACCTTTGTTCATGTTCTTTTTTTCGTTTGCCTCGCTCTTGAATTGAGGGTGGTGGTGGGGGGGGGGTCGATTGCGGCTTCCTTGGTTTCCTTTTGGCCGTCAGCTTCCTGGGTGAGGTCTCCAAATCCGAGTCCACTAGTGCCTCACCCTCCGAGTCGCCCTCGGATGATACGGTTTCCGGTCCTTCCTCAAAGAGCCTTGACTTGATCTGCATCACCATAGCTTCATGAACCACGTTTCTACTCCCTCCTGCGACGGGGGCAGACACCGGTGATCTTTGTCTTCAGAGGGGGCCTGGTACTAATAGTGGGGAGAGCAGCCTTTCAGAAACCCTAAATGGGGCTCCCTCAGAAGCAGGAGGAAAATGAGGAAAAGGAGGGTTGGAAGAGATAAGACCACTTAATGAGTTATCGATTTTATAGTGCGGACCACGTGGAGGGTGATTAAGGGCACTAGTTATAGTGGCTGGCTCAGAGCCGTCCGTTTCTTGGATAATATCTTGTCCCTCTAAATGACCATCCAGCCCCTGAGGAGGCATTGTTATCTGCCCGTTGGAGTGTGACCCTGACGTGGCTTCTCCCTTAGCCATGCAGATTCCATCCGACGTTTGACAATCATCTAGGGCTCCCTCCTGCGAAGCCCTTTCCGCGCAGTCGGTTTGTTGTGGTTCAGATTGCTGAACCCAATTCATTGTGACATCGCGGCGGTTTCTTGCCCGCTGGTTGTACTATTGTTTCCGGCATGAGCGGCCCCGCCGAGATCGGCCATGTCTCCGATCAGGGCTTGGGTCAAAGGAAGGGGAAGGTGCCCTTCGTCCTGGCTGAGAGGATGGTTGGCGTCGCCTGGGCAGACCAGCCTGCATCCACGGGCCATAGAGCAGGACTATACCACTAGCATCGCCGCCTCCAGCTTCTCCTCCAGGTACTGTAATTTTCGCCGAACATCCTTCCGTTTGTTCATGTTCTTTTTTCCGTTTGCCTCGCTCTTGAGGGTGGTGGTGGGGGGGGGGTCGATTGCGGCTTCCTTGGTTTCCTTTTGGCCGTCAGCTTCCTGGGTGAGGTCTCCAAATCCGAGTCCACTAGTGCCTCACCCTCCGAGTCGCCCTCGGATGATACGGTTTCCGGTCCTTCCTCAAAGAGCCTTGACTTGATCTGCATCACCATAGCTTCATGAACCACGTTTCTACTCCCTCCTGCGACGGGGGCAGACACCGGTGATCTTTGTCTTCAGAGGGGGCCTGGTACTAATAGTGGGGAGAGCAGCCTTTCAGAAACCCTAAATGGGGCTCCCTCAGAAGCAGGAGGAAAATGAGGAAAAGGAGGGTTGGAAGAGATAAGACCACTTAATGAGTTATCGATTTTATAGTGCGGACCACGTGGAGGGTGATTAAGGGCACTAGTTATAGTGGCTGGCTCAGAGCCGTCCGTTTCTTGGATAATATCTTGTCCCTCTAAATGACCATCCAGCCCCTGAGGAGGCATTGTTATCTGCCCGTTGGAGTGTGACCCTGACGTGGCTTCTCCCTTAGCCATGCAGATTCCATCCGACGTTTGACAATCATCTAGGGCTCCCTCCTGCGAAGCCCTTTCCGCGCAGTCGGTTTGTTGTGGTTCAGATTGCTGAACCCAATTCATTGTGACATCGCGGCGGTTTCTTGCCCGCTGGTTGTACTATTGTTTCCGGCATGAGCGGCCCCGCCGAGATCGGCCATGTCTCCGATCAGGGCTTGGGTCAAAGGAAGGGGAAGGTGCCCTTCGTCCTGGCTGAGAGGATGGTTGGCGTCGCCTGGGCAGACCAGCCTGCATCCACGGGCCATAGAGCAGGACTATACCACTAGCATCGCCGCCTCCAGCTTCTCCTCCAGGTACTGTAATTTTCGCCGAACATCCTTCGAGTCGGTGCCCTACACGGCCACAACGAAAACAAAAGGAAGGTAAGTTTTCATATTGAACACATTGAAAGAATCTTCCAGCGTCTGGTTGCTTTATCCAAACCCCATGTTTTATGGGTTTGGAGAAGTCTATCTCGACGCATGCTCTCACGCATCCATTCACCGCTTCTGGTAGAGAATGAAAACCCGTCTGCAGGGGAGAACCAAAATGGGACGCAATGCAAAGGATCGAGCTCGGATTGCCCAACTCAAAAGGAAGCCCTGGGAGCTGAATCCAGACCGGCGCAGATACCAGAAGACCCTCCAGCGGCCTGAAGAAAGGTTTCGCCTGCATGAGGTATAGCAATCTGCCTTCTACCATCCATGGACTTCCAATTAGTGCCTACAGTCTTTCCCCTAGGTTAGCAAAAGTAAGCAGAACAAAAGAGTTACCCAAGTCCCTGACTACAAGCGACCCTTGCATATTCCATTGAGAGGAGAGGACAGATCGAAGCCGCTCGCTAGAGCCTACGTCCCCCTGGAGACGCCCAATAAGGCTTCTTGTGAGCTCATGAGATCTGTCTTCCACCTCCGCTTGCCAAACCTCAATCTCCTCTTTTATCTCCTCTTGAATGGTTCTCCATTGTCTTGGCGTCATCTTCCAACGAGGGGGTGTCGGGCCGTGCACAATATCTGACCATGAGTGCCCTAGGTTACTGTTCGGAGGCAGGGGGACTGTGGGAAGGGGGTGTGGCGCAGAAGGAAAGAGTGGAGGAGAGGGGGCGTGAGCAGAGGCATTGAAAACTGGTTGAGAAGGAGGGGGAGGGCCAAGGGGATGGGGAGTAAGGTGAGAAGGGGGAGGAGGAGTTTTGGGGTTAAGGCGTTCACATATCGATTGAGGCTCAACTGTCCATAATCATCAAGGTCATATTTATGAGTTATATAAGGGCTGAAGTGACATCTATACAATCCATATTAGGATACCGCTAAATCAAAATGTTCTTATGAATGGGTCATGATACTTGAAATTTCGTTCTTTTCTTCTTTTTCTTCATGTCCTATAAAATAATATATAATAAAATGGGTAAATTATTTTTCAAAGAATAAATAAACATGTAAATTACACAATATTACTTATATTTGAATTTAAAATGATAAGTAAATATAATTTTGTAAAGTACTTATCACATCCGTAATGGGTAGGCACAAGGATGACATTTTATATTTCTAGGATTTCAGATATAAAAATTTCTCTTCACGATGTTCTACAAATTGAATGATAGCCCCCCAATCAGGTACATCCATTTGGCATTACTGACTTCTTAAGCACAACGATGTATAATTCATGAATAATCAAGTTTTAAATCAAGCCAAAATTAATATCTAGTGGTTCTTTTCTGTTATAAGAAAAAAAGGATTGTTTGAATGTTTTAGAAAAAAAACATAATTATCTTAAAATAAAGTAAGGCACTTATCGGAAAAATGTCTTTTTTGACAAATAAATGATTGATGAAAAAAATACAATGTAGTGTTTGGATACACCACCAAACGACTTCTACAACGAATAGTTTTTGTCAGCTTTTGGGTTAAAGAACTCTTAGCTCCTGTCTCATTTTACTTATTACGTGGTAATGAGCCCAAAATAACATTTTTTTACTTGCTCAAAATTTCCGAATGCTCAAAAGTATTTTTCCCATTATCGAAGAAAAATACACCGTAATAAGTAATTTTTTTTGTACGTAAAAGTCACGATTACTGAAATTATATACCGTTACACATAAAAAAATTCTTTAATTTCACAAGAAACTTGATCATGTACTGCATAATAAGTCGAGAATTCAAACGTAGTAAATATTTATATGAAAAAAAACTGTGTTATATATGAATTTTTTACCAAGAGAAAATCTCTTTTTTCTTCATTGTTATTTTTAATTTTTATTTGGTTTGATTCGTCATGGAAAACTTGATCATGTCTGGTGGGCTTAGTCCTCGGAAATGCCTTTTATGCTAATGCAGGCCTAACTCGAGCTACCCGATGAATTACCAGATATACCAGGATCAGGCCCGGAATTTAATCTTTCTTCAAAATAGTTATTTTCAAAGATAAATAAACATGATTAATTATTTTCATGGCTTGCTCATTCCCCTTTTTTTATTTCTTCTATGGGACGTTTAACATTTCACCTCTCAATATTACCCAACATCTACGTCACTAAACAAACATATTATTTATTAAATTATTAATAATGTGCATTATCATAATTCATTCCATTTTTGTTGTTTTAGTAAATCCCTTTATTCCATGTCTTGGTTGTGCATTCATTTTTTTTTTAGGATTCACAATATCACCTGAACTTTGAGATATACTTTTTTTTCTATATATTAATACATCTTTAGCGTGTGAATTTAGGCTACGTTCGATAGGACCCAAAATTAGCCCCCAACTCTCAAATTCTAAATATATCCTCGTAACCAATTTCAATTAGGAATCCAGATTTAATTCCCTAGAATCCCTCATATTAGGCAATTCAAAATATGAGATATGGTTCATCGAACCTAGACATTTTTCTCTCCTCATGTTTGCCCCAGCCGGCCTTAATTCCTCTTTTCTCATCCTCTCTCATTCAAGGAAGAAGATGATCCTGAGAGAGAAGACAAAAATGAATCAAGGACGGAGAGCGACACCAGGAGAAGGATCGCCGTAGACAAATGCAGGAACGGATGGAGGAAGAACGAGACAATGAACTTAGGGGCTAACAGATATGTAAATAGGCGGATCCCTCTAGATCGGACTTTTATTGATAGATGATCTCATGCTAAGTTTTATTAATTATATGAGTAATGTTAGGAATAGATTTACATGATGTTGGATATGCTCTAGAATCATTATTTAATCTCAAATAGATGATGATATTATGCCCTAGAGTGATTTATGAAAATGAATGATTAGATTGATTCAGAGATTATTTTATGAGAAGTTCTTGATGTTATGAATGAAATTAATATGAAGATGATATGTCTAGAATCCTTTCTATTGTTCATGATGGATTTATGATGTTCATACCCAAGAAGTGTTGTATTCTCTATATGATGTGGATTGATTTGAAATAAACTATGATAAAAAAATTAAGATGTATGTGCCGGGATTCTTAAGGCTAAACAATATAGAAAACAGAACGGATGGAGGAAGAACGAGACAATGAACTTAGGGGCTAACAGATATGTAAATAGGCGGATCCCTCTAGATCGGACTTTTATTGATAGATGATCTCATGCTAAGTTTTATTAATTATATGAGTAATGTTAGGAATAGATTTACATGATGTTGGATATGCTCTAGAATCATTATTTAATCTCAAATAGATGATGATATTATGCCCTAGAGTGATTTATGAAAATGAATGATTAGATTGATTCAGAGATTATTTTATGAGAAGTTCTTGATGTTATGAATGAAATTAATATGAAGATGATATGTCTAGAATCCTTTCTATTGTTCATGATGGATTTATGATGTTCATACCCAAGAAGTGTTGTATTCTCTATATGATGTGGATTGATTTGAAATAAACTATGATAAAAAAATTAAGATGTATGTGCCGGGATTCTTAAGGCTAAACAATATAGAAAACACCATTTATTGATCCTCATATGATGGAATGTATGTAAGGAAGAAATCAGGGCTGAAGGAAGGAGAAACGGGGCGAAATCCGCCCAGGATTTCCCTGTCACGACCGTGACGGATGTGTCACGGGCCGTGACGACAACATTAGTGAGGACAGCACGATCGGGCGACGCCCATAGCCCCATCACGGTCGTGATGAAGGTGTCACGGGCCGTGATGAAGAGTGTCACGGCCGTGACTAAATGGTTATGGGTTGTGACGATGGAACGTACCCAGACATACGACCGTAGTGCAAATTCCGATCGATCGAACCGTATGAACGGGTACGGACGTAACGAGCCGTGACAATAGATTATAGGAAAATTCCCATCGGTCACGATCGTGATGTTTTCTTCACGGGTCGTGACAATACAAGAAACTTACAATCGGGATTATACCATGAGCCGTGACGAGGTCGTGAGCAGGCGCGAACCATGACGACCGAATACAGCCGTGACATGGGTGTTACGGGCCGTGACTATGCAACCTGAAGCTGATCGGTCACGGTCGTGACAAGTCTGTCACGAGCCATGACCATGCTGTCTCAGTCGATCACGACCGTGATGGTCTTCACGGGCCGTGACAGACCTATCACGGACCGTGGCAGCTATGTTATCAAGCTCTTCTAATGCCAAGTCTTTATTTTAATTGTAGATGTTGTGGAATTCTTATGTGATGTTAAGGACTAATATCTGCACAAGATAAAGGGTCAATCATCCACATGAAATTAATGATGAGGTCGCCATGCATTGAAGGATTGGGAGCGCAGTGTTAATGATGATGGGGGACTGGTAGATCAGCTGCTACCTAGTTCCTGTTGCTTGGCCTTCTTTCCGCCTTGCAACAAATGGATTTCTCGAGCATCCTTTTCGGTCGTGGCTAGTGCACATCCACTGACCTATTGGCGAAGCCTCTAAAGACTCATGAGTCATTCAAAGTCACAACAAAGCAACCCTCAAAGTTACCTCAAAGTCACTAATGGGACAAGAAGAACTTAAGAAGATAACCACTTGGCTTAATAATTGCATTGAACATATTGCATTAGATGTTAATGAATGATGTTGTATTTCATGTATGCCAAGTATGAAAGTTAAATGATGAATGAAATGAATATGATTAAAGAACTCAATGATGATGATGTTGAGTAATTGACATTTGACCATGGGTCATGCTTACTCCTTATGTATACGCTCAGAGTGATTGATGTTTGACTATATGTCATAGTTCACTCATGATGCAAGAAAGTAATGATATGTTAATGAAAAGAAAGTTGTGTTAAGAAAGTATGTATATAGTGGTTTCATAACTCACTCCTGATTTAAGAAAGTTATGATATGCTAATGATGATGAAAGTAAAGTTATGTAAGGAAAGATGATGAATTAAAGATGATGAGAGGAAATAAAGAAAGAAAACAAGATATGATCATGATGATATATTAAGAAAGAATTAGATATATATATATATATATA
>LTAE01000716.1:39260-68902 GCA_001647135.1 Pontederia paniculata
ATATATATATATATATATATATATATACTTCATCTTTCATATTTTTATTTTATTACATAATATATTTGTAACAATGGGGCATCAAACAATCATGACAATCAATCTTGTCAAAATTTCAATCTTTTACGATTTATTTTACGATTCTTTTATCTTTTCCATTTTGTTTTCAAGCTGAGGATTTCTGTCTCAATTTGGGATCCTCAAAATCTTGTTTAGATCACTCATACTCAAAGAAGGGGGTTATCATGGAGCTCCATGGGTATGTAACTGTAACAAAAAAAGAATTCAAATTCATTCAAAATGAATTTCCAAAGAACATATCTACAATGTGTTTGCACTTTCCCATAGACTGCATATGGTTCAATACAAGACGAAGCTGCTTAGAAAGGAATCCGAAGAATTCAGCCTTGAGGTACAAATAAACATTTTAGTAATTAACTAAATGGTTCGCCTGCACCATTTCACGGTTCTTCCAGTGCATTGAATAAGAAAATATGATGTTCTTAGATAATCGCTTCAACACCCTCTTCATCATTTCGCCTTAAGGGTGGAGTCCCACTAAGGAGTAGTATCATGCACTTCTCTAGGAACCTTATTTCATAAGCTAACATCATCGCACAACATAACATTTGGCAGTGTAATGTTTCCAATTCCCTGGAAGAGAGCTTCTTCGACTGGAATATCATGACCAGTAAACTGTTTTCATACCCCTTGAAACATCATCCAATTCTTTAATAGCTGAGAATACTACTACTGATCTTGGAAGGCTGTTCCATCAATACAGACTGAATCAGCAATAAATTGATGAATTGCCAATTGAAACTCATCTTGGATAACTATAACAGAATAAGGGACAAGGAAAATAGCACTGGCAACAATGTGAAATACAAAACTAAGAACATTTTTTTTAAAAAAAAGTGTGCTATGATTATTACCTCAAGCTAAGTAATTAGATATACAGCTCAGAAAGTTCAATCACTTGAATTGGCCAGGCCTACCATCTTAAGCATGTTTCTGTCTTCCTTAAATCTCTCAAGAACTGTACCTTTCACAAGCTCCGCTTTTTCATTCTGCATACCTTTCTTTATTATACTCCAACACTCGATTATCTCTGGATTTATCTTGTTTGTCCTTGAGAGGCAAGGGCTGTTAAAAGTTGTGCAGTTGAAAGTTTGGCCTTGATCAAAGTTTGCAGAGAGGAAGAGACCAAAATGATTTGCCTGCCCTCCAAAGCCAATACCATTGGGAATGCTTTCAGAGCTGAAATTTACAGCACACTAGCACAACAAAGAATAATCTCAGTGTTTGTACTATCTTTTTCAAATTGAAAGAAGTGTTAAAAAATATGAGCAACAAATATGGTTAAACAACTTAATTAACCCATACATGTTGGATAGCCTAAATGAAAAAAAAAATGATATGTAATGTACCTAGGTCAAAAATAGGGGCGGATCTAGAGACCTGAACTTAACGAGTGCAAATTATGAATTTCTTATTTTTTATATAATGATATCGAACTAAAATAATCTACAACATAATCTAAATATATACAAGAAATAACTAAAATTATTTGTTTATTTAAACATACTGCAATTGTCTTCTCCGAAACTAAATATTTTGAAATCTTTGTGCAATCAACTTACTAATAAATCATTTCAATAAAATAATCATTCATAAGCTAGTAGCATATCAAAATAAGTTATACTTTGCTATTTAAATCAAATTAAATTGAAACCAAATTTGTCCATTAATCATGTAATCTAAAATTAAAATTGACAATCACTAGTTAATCATTTTCATTTGACAAAAAAATCGTATTTTGAAATTAATGATTTAATTTAATTGCCAACAGTTTGATTATAAAAACTCATAAAAGTATTAATTGGATTTATGTTTTATATTGTAAATGAATAATCATTGTTCTAATTATGTCATGTCAAAATTGTTAATGAAGAGAGTTAGGGATAGACTAATGGAAATTGTTGAGGGTAAATAGGATTAGAAGTTATTGACACATCAAATTTTATGATAATATGATGTTTTGAATAAACACTTCCTTAAAGCAAAAAGACACAAAAGTAGGAAGAGGCAAAACTTGCTCACATAAAAAAAAACTTCAAGAGTTAATAAGTCTAAGGAACTAATTAGAAACGGGACGCATGGTTGAAAAATGAAAAGAAATTTATCTTCTATTTTGTTAGGGATAGGTAAAAGTGGAAAGTTATTAATACCAAAACAATTGGAAATTTGATTATTAAAAAAATAGTATGAGAATTCATTTTCACATTGATGTGTAGCAAAACAAATAATCAAATTAGTCTATGTTGCCTCCTGGTTAGGAAATAATATTAGCTAGTAGACTTATACAATATAGGTAATCTTAAGATCTAATGGGGTCAGTTGTCCCCGTTATATTGGATCGAAAATAAAAAATGTAGTTTCTATTATTTTGTTAGGGAGAGGTAAAAGCGGCAACTTAATAATACCAAAAAAGTTGACAATTTAATAATGAGAAATTTGGTAGGAAATTTTATTTCCACGTTGATGAGCACAAGATGTAGTAAATAACCTAATCAAAGTCGTCCACGTAGCTTCCTGAATAGAAAACAATTTTACTTAGTATACTTATAAAATATAGGTTATCTTAAGATTTAGTTTGGTCAATTGACCCCATTATAGTGTATGTAGATCCGCCTCTGGTAAAAAATTTTTTGTTAACCCTATTAAGCTAAATAAACCAAAACGATATCTGCTTATATTCCAATGTACCATAATAAATAGGACAACAACAAAAATGAATTCTGATAAACTTTTTATGAACATGGACATTAGCATCCTACTTACTGAGGACATCAGCAAATCAAATTATGTATTGCCTATGGTAAACAGCAGATATCCACAGAAAATATTATGCCACGATTTCTTAACCATAGAAAATATTATGCCACGATTTCTTAACTCAATTGTAAATGCAAATGCGCTGTTCTGTGTATAAATACTGTGATTAAAGATAAATGTTCCAGAGAGAATCAATCTTGTAATAGGCAACATAATTTATCACCTAAAAATGTAATGTTGGCAGAAGATAATTTGCACAGAATTTAGAAATAGAGAATCACATAATTGAAAATCCTTCAAAAACCTTCTTATAAAAAATATCTTACCCATTGTATATTCTTGTTTGCGCCAGTAGGGCGGTAAATTGATGCTTTGGGATAAAGCTGGAAAAGAAATGACTTCATATCACCATAAAAATCACTGTGCCTTTCCCATGGTTGAGAAGCATAGCCACCATAAATAAAGCCTTCAGTATCTTTGATGAGCAATATGGTTGGTTCATGCCCGTTCCTACATAAATAAAGAGACAAGACCAAGTAAATAATTAACATGCAAGACAAACTTATTACTTTACTAATGCTAATTGGCTAACAACAGTACAAGCTTATATTGCATATGTGAATTATAGAACACCAGAAGGTCCACAACCCAGTGTAGATGTCAAGCTTCATATTCTAGTTTATCTCATATTTTTCATTACTAAATTAAGTTTACAGCATGTGTTAATATGAAGCAAAGGAGTCGCATATTTGATAAAGCTGATCCTAGTCATTTATCATTATTGTCATCTAGCTTAATTACCTACTTATCTGTTCATATTCTAACTCAATGTCGATCACATTAATCGATTGTTAAGTAGGAAGAATTTAAGGTCAGCGATGTTTTTCTCCTGGACACATTGCATGAATCTCAAATAGATACAGAAACAATACACACGATATATTCCCCAAGAAGGTCGTGAAACTTAATCCATTAATTGTGCTGTGGTACAAAAGCTTCCATTCATCCAGATCGTTCTGTGAAAGGGCTCCTCCAATATGCCAAGCATATTCTTTCCTTAACACCAGCATATCAGGAGACAAACTTTCAGGATATTGTAAATGTGGAACTTGATAACCTGGTCTACCTACAAAAAATATAAATGCAGGATAATGTAAAAAAAATGAATACAACACTCTTGCCAACTAAGAGCTTGGTAGACTGAAGATTAGTCAAAGAGATAAAAGGTACAAAATTTCATGAAAAGGTGGTAAAGATAATAGCAGAAAGATGTCAGACCTGACTCAATTGGCGTTAACAAACTTCCTAGAAACTTTCTCACAGATGGCACGAAACTAAACCAACTCTCAAGATCTGATGAAGATATACTTTTCTCAGCTATATCTTCAACCACCTTGGAAAATGATGATGCATTTATAAATGCTTCTAAAATGTCTTTGTTAGGTCTCTCATCACCCTTCAGTGTGAAGATGGCTTCAAGCATTGAATTTAGTATTGTTTCAAGATCAGACCTAAGATGCCAAAAACATCTTGAAAATTTAGATATATGTGGTGAAACAAATATTGGAATCCCACAAACAAAAAATATAATAGAACAGAGTTTAAACTGTCTCACACTAATCTATTTACACTTACGATGGGTCCATATCTTTATTTCATTCAAAGCCACAACTATGCACATTCATTTTTTTGTACCTACTCATTGTTTGGCACCATGCAAATGCCACTTTTCCCTACTAATATCCTGGTCATGCAAATAGTTACCTAGCAACTTGTTCTTTTCTACTTCTCTTATTTGCGCAGTCAAAATTGATTATGTGAAAGCAGTATTCAACACGTTGGTGACTCATAGTGATTAATCTAAAATGGAAGTCTCCATCATTATGTCTGAAGTTTTTTGTTTTAAAATAGAAGACTATTAGGTCATTCTATTAATGAAAGAAAATCCTATATATATGTCATATTCACATACAAGAGTTCTATATATAAGTAGATAAAAAATCCTATAAGTACACAACATAAAACTGGAAAGAACACAAGAAAAAAAGAAAAAAACTAGCAACATCTGGATTAATGTGGCAAGATCCTCTAGAATGCTCTACCTTGTCAAGATGCCGTCCCCAGTAACATCGCATAACTGGTAGATAAATTCCTCTATTTCAACTCGTGATCCTTTCTCGTACACTCCCTATTACAAGAAAATGAAGGGATTGATCTTTAATCTTTAAGACGATTACCATTAAATTCAAAACCGAATCTGCACATGCTATTCGTGGACCTGTTAGATGCTTTAAATTATCAGATATTGGTCAGCCTTGTAAAATGTCAAAACTGATTGAATAGAAAAACAACAAAAAGTTTAACTACTAGTTTGGATGTAGTAAACAGCCCTTTTTCCTGATTCTGTTCAAGAAGTTATTCACAAGAAAAGAAATCAAGCAAAATCTAATGGACAGTAGCAATAGTTTGCATTCTTTCACCTCTATCTAATAACAAATACAGCTCCTTCTTCGCGAAGTTCATCTAGATGCGTATTCAAGCAGTCATAGCAATTCATCATACTATAAGCACAAATTAAATTGAAAAAGAGGAAAAAAGGAACCAACTTTAGTGATGACGAGATCCTCGAAGGTGAGCCTGCCGTCGCGCCGCTGTTGAGTGACCAATTCGAACATCCGTTCCCCGAGGCATCCTGGAATCCCGAAGTACGCCTGCAACGAACCCAATCCGTCAAGCCAAAGACCCGGATCTCGAATCCTTATCGAAGAGCGGAAATCACCTGGAAGACGGGCTGGGAGATGTACTCGCCGTCGCTCTGGGACTGCGCAGCGAGGGACACGAAGAGCGACCGCAACTCCTCCAGCTCCTGCTTCGAGAACGCCCTAAAAAATTCTTTCGATGGCTCAACGACGCCAGAAAGAAGACGTAGCGGTGTTTGGGGAAAGTAGTATTTACCTGATCGCCGCAGCATAGTTTGGGTCTCCGGCACCGCCAACCGAGTTCGGCGAAGGCGACTGAGCGTTGCCCATCTCGGCGCCGGCGACACCGCTGCTTTCCGACGGCGTCGCTGTTGGTGTGAACCGTTTTAACTACTCCGTTGCGGGATGGGGTGACTTAACAGTTGGCCCAAGGGACCATCCACTTGGGACGTATCATTGGCCGTTCGATTCTAATCTAAGGGCAATGGTACCGTCACACGTGGGGTCCATCTGGTTTCTTCCAGTAGTCTCGGAAACAAACCCCCAATTCTACCACTATCGAGAAACCATTTTTTTTCCAGATTGGAGAACTCCAAAATCGAAAGCGATGGAACTATGGAAGAAAGAAGGATCGAATTGGATTGCTGGAGAGCCGGAAAATTTTTGAGTTGCTTTGTAGCGGAATGCACGGTGATTTATTTCCTCTTTTCCCTCCATTTCTTTTACTTTTGCGATACGAACCGACTTGCTATCAACCTGCTTGTCAAAATGCTTGTAAGAATTAGTCAAAAAGGAGAGAGGTCTTGTCCTCGGGATTTCTCGAGTCTTGACATCAAATTTTGCGTCTTTTAGGAATCTATTCGACATTAGAACTTGAAAGCAAATTTACATTTACCATGGTATCAAGTTTGCATCTTTAACGTTTCTGTGACCATCAAATTTGCATCTTTGCGGTATATGATACTGAAATATATTCTTTCGAGTCTTTTATGTCATCAAATTTGTTTTGTCTATGATTTCTGTTGCATCAAATTTGCGTCTTGGTTTCCCTCAAAATGTAAATTGCATTTTGATATATTTGAATCAAGTTCTCGGATACATGTCCCCGTGAGTTCGGCTTTGCATTTGATTGGTGGAATTTAAATTAGTTCTCGAGAAGAAGTCTATTACCTTTGAATTCTAATTTGGTATGTGATTGAAAAAGTGTAATGATGAATAAAAATCTTTCGGACATTTGGCGCATTCTTATTTTTATTAATCGAAAATTTAGATCACCACTAAAATAAATTATTATTTTATAAATTACTAGTAATATCACATTATAATATTTGGTAAGTACTAATAACATAAATTATAATTTAAATTATTAAACAAAAACTAAAGTACCCTCATAAGATGTCGAACTTTACTAATAAATTATTTTATATTAATAAAAGAGTAAAAATATAGTGAGTTTGGACAAAAACATATGAAGTTTATATTGTCTATCATTATGAATATTTTAAAAGTTTGATTGAATGAATATTTTTGTCAAAATACATCATTCTACTGATAATCTGGAAGTACATCTCTCTCATGAGTGCTATCTTGATTATCAGTGAGATGCTAATTTAGATTATCAAAGAAGTAAAAACTATAAGTAATGTATTGCAACCAAACGTAATATGTGATGGGCCCTAAAAATTTTAAATTAAAAAATTGATAATCTATCTAAATTATCTCATACCAAATGATCCCTTCCTTATGGGTGATTCATGTTTGGATAAGAATAGAAAGATGCGAATATTACAAAAAATGATAATTTTTCCCTTACAACATTTATTGTCGTAAAATTTTAGTTTAATTAAGGATATATTTTGGCAGATTACCTATTAATTACCATAACTATATAACTTAATTGAGTAATTTTTTTGTACCAGTAATTAATGCTTTTAATTACCATATTATCAATGTGATTAATTATCTTATTTAATTATGAACTATTTTGTGTTAATGACTAGATTAATTAACAATTATTATCCAAAGTAAATGTTTACACAAGTAGGTAACTAGTAGCAATAAGTATATAGAGTCATAATATTATACATTTAGAAAAAAAGTATTGTTATGATAATCTTACTTTTAGCACAATTAAGTGTCATTTATTTCGTACGAAGGAAAACAATATATTATTATGTTAAGTAACTACGCATTAGTAATCAAACGTAAATATGTATATCTATAACCTTTAGCATATTCTAAAATAACTTTGGATATTTTATTGAATTGTTAACGAATATGCATGATAATTGTTGGTATTAAGAATTCATTATGGATTATAACCAAACATTATATAACGTATCATTAAAATAATCCTAAATATTGAAATAAATATGTCTTTATAGTCGGTGTGATGTTCCAAAATTGAACTAGAAGCTTTAATTGTGTAACCAAGCATCCTTTCCAATTTAACTTAATAAAAAGATACGTCTTTTCCTCACCAAGCATATATGTCTGAACATCTCTACCTCCAATAATCGTTTGAAAACTACTTCATACACATCCAGATACTAACATAAATTTGCTTCACGTGGTCTACTAACACATATGCCTGTGGAAGTAGTGCCCAACATCAACATGAGATGGATCTAACTTGGCATTATGGAGCATAATCTATGACACAAAGCCATGAAAAATATTGCAATATAACAACAAACTATGTACTATTCCACATATAAAACTAAAAATGATGGCAATTCCAAATATTAATTCAATCATACGAAGATAAAATTGACATTAAAGCTTATATGTTCACAAATGATAGATCTTATGCATGTTCACACAAATGATATATGTAGACCACATAATACCTTGTTGGAACCATGTTAAATCTCCTCCAAATGTTTTCCTATTAATATTAGTGTAAAAGTGTTAGAAATCATCAAATGTTAACTAGGCATTAAACAAGCATTCATCTAAGCATTATTAACCAATAAGAAACCTTATTATTATGATAGTGCACAATAAAGGATAGAATCACCTATAAAATGTTACGAAATAGTTTTAACACACCACTAAGGATAATATTAAGAAGGAATTAGTTGAATATAAAATACTGAACAATGAACCGAAGTAGGAGCAAGGCATCTTAAACCTAAAAGCTATTAGGAAATTCTGGACTATTTAACATTGCAATTTATCATTTTTATTTTCTATTTGTTTAGAAAAATGTGTGAAAATTATAAACTTAAAAGAATAGTGAATGATTAGGAAGGCAACAATTGATATTGTACTTTTAGAAAAAATAAGAAAAACACCTGGAAATATGTTTAGGACAAAACTCTTGGAGAAAAAGATTACCTAGAAATGAGAAAAAAACTAGACTATCAACCTTTTCTTCTCATAATATTTGTGAATCATTTTGCAAGTCAAATATCTAATCAAATGATATTAATAATAAACATTCAAAATTAAAAATCTTGCCTTTGTGATGTTGGTGATCATTCCAAATCATAGTTCCTATACCATCACAAAGATGTTCACCGATAACCCTCTCGTCATTCCCAACATCAGTAGATGAAACTAAGTAATCCTCGTATAACTCAGTCTTCGAGATGTAATGCAGTATAGAGGTGCTCATCATATTTTGTATCATCTTGATGTATAATAAAACATGCTATAACAATAAGCTTTTGGATCTTGAACGGAAAGTGAATTGGTGATCGAAGGATACAAAATCACTTTTTCACCATGTGAGGTTGTTGAGAGTAGATATCGTTGTGAGAGCAATAGGAGCTCTTGCGAGCCAACTACTAAGGCAAGCTTTCATCTTGCTAGAGAAACAAAAGAGTGTCTAGGGCAATTATCGTCCTACGAGAAAACTCGAAAACATTCCAAGAGAAACAAAAGAGAGAGCGAGAAAGAAGAAATGGAAAGTGTGCTAAGGACGGGCAATGAAATCGTGGACATAATCACCAAGTCCCCACTTGATCGAGGACCAATAAGGTTCCTGCTAAAAACAAGAACTTGGAAATTGAAACCCGTATAACCCTTTTACTATAGTTGTTGTTATGGTTGATTCATGTGCAAATCAACCAAGTTTTTGACAGATACCATTAAAAGTTAGGCTAGTTCCAACATTAGTTCTAATCGCCAAACACAACCTAAAAAATCTATGGCATCACATTTTTCATTGTTGGCCAAGATTGGATGAGACTATGTGCTTTGAGTTCTTTGTCTTTGGATATTATTTCTTGCAGTGCGGCATATCTTTGCAGAGCTAATTCATTTATGAGTCTCGTGTTAGAATGGGTTGGAAGTCACCAAGCATATTTAGCATTAATAGTTGGAACCATGATCTCATCATGTCAAGAGTTTTGAATCTTAGAAACTACCTAAATCTGATCAAGGGCTTTCTTCCTGTAATTATAGTTTAATTTAAGTGAAAACTTAATGAATATCATATTGATACAATAGTTTCTTGTATATAAAAATTAGGACTTTACTATATGACATTTTACATATTTTGACATCTAATGGGTATCCTGATCATTTGAAGTCTAACTTTGGGATCACCTTAAGGCGGTTAGTATCCAAGACTAATAGCACTTGACTAATCCGATTTCGGCTGATACTGTAGAGAGTTAAAGGTTAACCCCTCTCCTATTGGTGTTTTTTGGGTTTAACCTCAGGGCTTTTAGCCCCAAACCTCAACTCAATGCTTACCAACCGATTTGACTCCCATTGATACTTGGAAGTACCACTTCCCTCAAGCTTCTTATTTAAATTACATATACATTATGTTGTTCATTAGTTAATATATCAGTATTTTATTAGTCAATATATCAATACTTGACTAATCCGATTTCGGCTGATACTGTAGAGAGTTAAAAGTTAACCCCTCTCCTATTGGTGTTTTTTGGGTTTAAGTACCACTTCACTCAAGCTTCTTATTTAAATTACATATACATTATGTTGTTCATTAGTTAATATACCAGTATTTTATCAATTAATATACCAGTACTTGACTAATCCGATTTTGGCTGATACTGTAGAGAGTTAAAAGTTAACCCCTCTCCTATTGGTGTTTTTTGGGTTTAACCTCAGGGCTTTTAGCCCCAAACCTCAACTCAATGCTTACCAACCGATTTGACTCCCATTGATACTTGGAAGTACCACTTCCCTCAAGCTTCTTATTTAAATTACATATACATTATGTTGTTCATTAGTTAATATATCAGTATTTTATTAGTCAATATATCAATACTTGACTAATCCGATTTCGGCTGATACTGTAGAGAGTTAAAAGTTAACCCCTCTCCTATTGGTGTTTTTTGGGTTTAGCCTCAAGGATTTTAGCCCCAAATCTCAACTCAGTGCTTACCAACCGAGTTGACTCCCATTGATACTTGGAAGTACCACTTCACTCAAGCTTCTTATTTAAATTACATATACATTATGTTGTTCATTAGTTAATATACCAGTATTTTATCAATTAATATACCAGTACTTGACTAATCCGATTTTGGCTGATACTGTAGAGAGTTAAAAGTTAACCCCTCTCCTATTGGTGTTTTTTGGGTTTAACCTCAGGGCTTTTAGCCCCAAACCTCAACTCAATGCTCACCAACCGAGTTGACTCCCAATGATACTTGGAAGTACCACTTCACTCAAGCGTCTTATTTCAATTACATATACATTCTGTTGTTCATTAGTTAATATACCAGTATTTTATTAGCATCTTATCTCATTTTCAGTTGCTTCCAAAGGTGTTTCTATATAATTGATCTTGTGTCCTTTTCAACTTGAATTATTGGCTTTATTTCTGGGCTTTTATGTTGAAAAGCTTATGTAGCAATCCAACACTTTGATAGTGCATGGTTTTACTACTGGAAAGTGATGACTTTCTGATGTTACCTAATGGAAGATCTTCTGTATTCGGAGATGATTTTACTCTCCTGTATTCACAACCTTAGCTAGAATTACGGAATGCATTGGGAAATAGCATCAGTACAATAAAATGACAATTCAATTTTTTTGGCAGATGACAAATTTAAGATGAATACATGAATAGTAGTGACACCTCAAGCTTTTTCTCAAAAAATATACATGAATAGCAGATGCAACAACCTGAAATACAGAAACTTTGAGATTGAGGTTGAAAATGGATACAGTAACATATTAAAAAAATTGAAATACAATAATATTATAGAGAAAAGGTAGAAAAATAGTCACATAGGAAAGGAAAGGATAAATGAGATTCTAAGGTAAGAAGGTAGGTTCCTTTTAATCAATTAATCACTTTGACATTTCGAAGAAAATTTGTCATTTCATGATGTAATATCCCAATCAATAATATATTTCGCTTAGTTCCTCTATATTTCAACCTAATTTTTTTTACAACTGATCATTTGAGGTTAACTTGAATTAATATTCACTAGTTTTTCTTGACATTCCCATAGATTAATAATTAAAAAACACATAAAAAAAGTTTTTTGCGCACGACTCTCTCCAAATCATATTCTGTTAGAGTAAGAAAGCAATTATGGTTGCACTTGCACTGCGAAAAATGGTCTTAAATTGAGGAATGAACACATATCATTTCTCGCTTGTATTTCACAAGCAGCAGTTACTTCAACTCTGAAGGAGATATTTGAAATTTCAGGCTTGTCAATTCAGTACAATTCAAAGAACATCATCATCAGTGCTGTCAATGGTTGATGTATATATCTGAAATTCCGAACACTTTCTTTCAATTTCTGGTCTGATGAGCCTAATCACATTGAAATTGTGTCATCCTTTTTTCTTCATTAGCAGTTACTTCAACTCTGGAGGAGATATTTGGAATTTCAGGCTTGTCACTTCAGTACAATTCAAAGAACATTATCATCAGTGCTGTCAGTGGTTGATGTATGTATCTGAAATTTTGAACACTTTCTTTCAAATTCTGGTCTGATGAGCCTAATCACATTGAAATGGTGTCATCCTTTTTTCTTTGTTATCTTCCCAAGTGTGCTTTTGCATCTTTTTTCATATAACTATGTTTAAAGGCTTTAGGCTTAACAATTTATATTTAGTTATTCTTTATTGGATCCGCTAAACAAGTAAGAGTTTCTTCTCTTCCAGCGTTGGTTTGCAATACAGTGCCAATGCTTTTACGTTGAGTGTTCTGCTGATGGTTTCATCTCTTACTGCAGGTTCCTGTCTCAGTTGGCTGCTCTTTACTACTAACTAGAACGGTAGGTTTTTTTGGGGGAATATTTACTTCTGCCTTTAAAGCTTTTAGTTCTTACTTAATTCAACATGTGGTAGGCACATTGACTATATGTGGCAGCCATATAGAATACGGAGTTGCTCATGGCCACTTGAAAGATGATGAAGAGTACGAGACAGCATATGCTTTGGCATAGAAGAGAGATAGACAAAGAGAGATGCTTTGGATTATTGGAACATAATGAATTTGGTAATCTTGCTCGGACAAATGAAGATAACAGACTTATTATCTTTTGCTAACTCTTTATCAGTCCTCTCAGTTGCGTTTATTTAACTTCAGAAGGTAAACAACTAATGGATGACTGGCCTTTTGGCACAGTCTCAATACAAAATTTCATATTTTCAGCCGAGCAACTATTTTTTTTTTCGGTCTAGACCCACCATGTCAAAGGCTATTATCACCCGACTAATCCGGTGTTCGGACGGGAGCGACAGAGTAAATTCTGGCCAAATTAGTGACTCCGGGGCTCAAACTCAGAGCTATTAGCTCCCGATCCTTCAACCCGGAACACAAACCCACTAACCATCTGTGCCAACCAACTTAGTTCAGCTAAGCAACTATGAAACAACCATTTTCAAACTATCATCATTCAGTAAGATTACCTTGTGCTTAAATAAGTGTGATAATGCCAGAGGCACGGGAGAGAAATTATAAAGATTGGTCTTTTACCTTTGACATCTTGTCGAAAGAATGAGGAACTCTAGTCAGAAAGATAAATGTTAAGAGGTCATGATGGTGATGTTAAAGGCATATGCAACGCAAGAAAGCAACTGCACAATGCTTACAACTTTAGCACCAAAGGCAGCGGGTACCATGAAAACAAGATCCACGGGTAGAAGCATCAGAACACACATTTTTTTCATATAAGCTGGTGCTTCACTGTGCCAGCTTCTGAAGCATCCTTACTGAAGGAGTAAATTGTGCCCCTTAGCCAGTTGCTCTGAGATGGCAGCAGTGGAATTTAGCATTACATGCACATGCAGCTTTATGTACTTGGGAGTTAATGTGCATTGAAAGGGGCTCATAGGAAACTGGCGCCTAATTTACAGTGATCATAAAAGAAGAGACAGAGTAGAGATCTGGAGAACCCTTTGGATGAGTGATAAGAATTGCAATGAAAGATGTCCTTCAATGTTCTTTAATGACTGATTCCTTCAATCTCTCTATGAGCATGAGTCATGAATATTCATTATTGAACTCCTAGCTGCCATCTCTCTCTCTCTCTCTCTCTCTCTCTCTCTCTCTCTCTCTCTCTCTCTCTCTCTCTCTCTCTCTGTGTGTGTGTGTGTGTGTGCATGGTTTGATATTCTGGTGGACCGAGTGGAAAGAAAACCCTTTGACAGCACTAGATCCTGTTGGGGGCAACACATGGGGCCATTGACAAGGGGAACACAACATAAAACAATAATGTAAGAGTTGGTGAATCCTTAACAACATAGAGAGGAATCCTGACATGAGTACTATAAGAATGTGGGTGTTGAGGATCCTCCAACTGAGCCAGTGGGAGGGGACCAGTCATAAGGTCTAAACTGTTCTACTCATCCATTTTGTCTAGGCTGCCAAGTACCAATCAAAGGGGCCTCATCCATTAGCAACATATCCAGTGCCTCGTTGACTCTCATATAGCTGTCTTTTGGATTTGAATTCTTGTAATTTAAGCAAATTCAATAGCAACATCATAAGCAAATGCCAATTGGATGTATCTACCACCATTTCTCGTCTTGGTGACAATAACTTTATCCATGCTGAATACCATCAAATTTTCCTTTCAATAAAGCTTGTATAGATCAGGGTGACGCATACTATTCCTATCCATAGTTAATTGTGACAAAAGAAGCTAAGGCAAGCAAATTTTATAATTGCATTAATTTGATGGAAGAACATAAAAATTGAATCTCATGCTTGTGCACGCCAACTTTTATTATATGATGTACTTCGAAATTAATGTGGTTTACCTGGATCCAGTACTTGTCATGTTAAACAAATGTAGTCGTCACTCTTTATTGTAAACACTTCCAAATTTTGTCCTTGAAATAATGCACTACTTCTGAGCCTACAAAATACATTTATAATTATATAGCACAGAAGGAAATCAGCATATAAAAAATCCTTTTGTTTCTGCTAAAATAATATGATGAGCCATTGCAAACATTTATCTACAAAGGATTGATGAATTATGTAGCTGACCACAAAAGAAAAGGTACTGTAACTGAAGTTCTAAGTTTCAAAAGGCCCTTACAGTTACAAGCAAATCATGGGATGCTACACAGATCTCACAAGATGTTGTTGCTTTGTTGAGATAACAAAGGATGCTCTTTACATTTAAGGATCCTTTATCACATAATATCACTTATGTTTCTCTTAAATTATATAATATTTTATACGTAAAAAAAGTTGATTATTAAAGTTGAACGATAAAAAGTTCGTCCGACTTGCACGTGTTAAGCATGTCGTTAGCGGCCGGTGATAAGAATTTGGAAGCGGCAATAAGTACACTCTACATTTAATCACGCAAACAAAAAGAGTAGACTTTCTTTTCGACGATAATTTTCGTATTCGGAAATTTATTAAACCTTAACTAATCTAATTTTAGGCTAAAGCATTAAAGACAAACCTCTACCAACTGTCTTAGGGATCCAATCCTCACAAAAATGTTCTGCTCCTATTTCCTCTTTCCCCTTGGAAACCACGAGCTAACCCCTCTCCACGTTTTTACAAGTTGCTTACTTCTCATTCAATGCCCACCCATATTTTTATACCTCCTCAAAGTTCATGAAAAATGAGGCATCACCAAGTCTCATCCACCATCAATGCCTCAAAACTTTACATGATTTATCAATTCATGTCCACCATTAATCTCCAATTGATTACTCTGAAAAAAATTAATCACGCTCTTAATGGGACTTTGTCGACATAAAAGAGGGGCACATGGGACTTCTTGGCACCCTGTACCAACTAATTACATACAATAACATAATCAAAACACCCATTTCTTTAACCATTTCCATCTCAACATTAACTTGTCAACATCTAGTGCTTGAGTAATGAGGACACCTCCAAGATGTCAAACCCCATTTGTATATAATTTACATCTCCCACACTATGCTTTTGCTTTAATCTCTTAGTGTTAAAAATGGATCGTGGTGGGTGGTGGCGAAACTTCTTTTAAGTATTTGTTATTGTTAAACATAGCAAGGTCTCAAGCTCAATAAGATTGACTTGAGATTGGAGGAGGTCACCATTATTGCTTTTGCTTACACATTAATAGGTGCATTAATGCTCCATTATTTTTCAAGTAAAAGTAACATCGATGTTAAATTGACTTCAATGACCTTGTTATGTAAGATATCATATGAGCTCTATTGCCCTCTCTGCTTAACTTTAACTCAATCTTCTTTCTTCCTAGATTTCTTTTGGCAAAAAATCGATGTATAGTAATAGTAAAAAAGAATATATCGATCAAATTTATTTTTTATCAAGTGAAAAAAGTAGTGCTAATTAAAGATATCTTCTAAATTTCCTTGTGATCGATATGAATCATGGCGAGGGAAAACAAACATGTGGGTTATTGAAAAAAAGTTTTAGAAAAATATTTTATTTTCCTATTTCCAGTTCTGCAATAAATATTAAGTTAAAATTTCATATTAATTATTTTTTTCTACATATAGCATTTTAAACAGGTTTTGACGAAAAAATGCATCCTCCCTTCGGCGGAGATTTTTTATTGTATACAGCTTCTAAATGATTTTTTTTATTGTCGAATATAGAAAAAATAAGAAAACTTCCAAATAAACTCAACCTTAAAAGAAGTGTTGCCACCTATATTATAAGATATGGACTTTTATTTTTTATAAAAGATAAATATATTGGACTTTATTACAAAATTAAAATAAATGTATCGGAGTTGGGCGACTTGCCTCCTACGTGTGGCACACACTTTTCCCCCTGCACTCGATCTTTGTCCTCAAAATGGATCAGCCTAAAATCTTAATATATACAAAGGTCAACCTCATTGTTTTTAATTTGTTTAGTTTTCATTCAATCAAAGCTATTAATAAAAGGTGTGGGAAGTAGAAATGAAGATGCTAGGATTGGGCATAAATCTTGTATGAAATGGATGGAGAGAGAGAGAGAGAGAGAGAGAGAGAGAGAGAGAGACCCTTCACTGCATCAAACAAAGTGGCATTAATGTAAGCTTATCACCTTCGTCACAACGAGGTGACACAAATAAGCTGCAAGGCCACATCCACACGTCGTCACAAATTTGGGGTGCAATTTGATTAAAGTAAGCACATGTTAAGACCCCATTCCACTGACATAATAATTAACCAAGATAAGGTACGTCCATGGCATGGTCCTCACTGCCTTGCAATAACTAAATTCTAAGGCTCATTTGCAGGGCATCAATCTATAATTGTGGACTAAGATAAGTTGACACGATGTGGCATTAAACCACAATTCATTATTTTGCACGAATCGTGCTTATTGGGTGAGTACAAATGATTTAAATCTGCAGCTGACAGTTCATTATTTAAAATTCTTATTCCAAACAGGAACTGCAATGTAAGATTCAGAATTTGAAATGAACAAAGGTTGGTGTGGGTGATTTGTGTGATATACTAATACATTTTTTTCATAAACAATGTCTATAGGATACTTAATTACTGATAATTACATGATTATTTTGGGTGGTTAGAGATCCCGAGACGCGAATATCGAGGCCGGTTCCTAATCCACTTCATAAACGTGGACAGACCAATTTTTAATCAATGCTTCCATCAAATTGCAAACATGTTCAAGTATCATAATATGATCATCCTAACAAGTGACAGCTTATAATCATCAATGCTAAATCTATGAGTTTAACACTGTACTTGATGTACATCCTTAGAAGGCTTCTTTAAAACTTTAAATTACAAAAATAACCCCCTTAAGCTTTATTAGAGATAATTAATTGATAGACTCGGAGAATTTAAATTGATATTAGAACATATTACTCCGGGACGCCATCTTCCATATAAGGGAGTCATAAAAATACAATTAAAGATTATTAATTCATCAAATTCGACTTAATTATAGTTTAATGACCGCATTATTTTGTTCCTATCAAGTTGTAAATTTCTCATAGCCGAGCAAAATAAAGGAATCCACCCTTGCAAGTAATAGAGTCGATTGG
Source organism: Pontederia paniculata (assembly GCA_001647135.1). Classification (NCBI taxonomy): domain Eukaryota; kingdom Viridiplantae; phylum Streptophyta; class Magnoliopsida; order Commelinales; family Pontederiaceae; genus Pontederia; species Pontederia paniculata. The sequence continues at coordinate 57,226 of LTAE01000716.1, forward strand.
CGACATTTACTGCAATTTTATCCCAATCCATCCCCCTCCTTTATGATTTCTTTCTCTCACAATTAATTCCCTCCGCAGGCCCTCAATTTATATTCCTTTCAAAGCATTTTTTGATCCCATCACTAACATTTTCTTCTCCCTTCTCCTCTCTGTCATTTATTCAACAATAGAATGACAAAAGAAAAAGGGAGGGGTAGATGAATTAAATAATTTATAATTGTATATTAATGGGAAATTTAATAACACCCATTTACTCCTCCAAATTTTTTTTTATATAATGGCAGGGATGGCTCGCTACCCTCTCACCACAAGCCCAATTCCATGGTTTATGCTGTAGTGGTGTAGGTTCCAGTTCCTACTATAAAACCTCCACAGCAGGCACCATTCTTGCCTGCCACAACAGTTCCGGCAGTCATCTCTCGATTCCGGTATCTGCCCCCATCTCCTCTCTCTGCCTTCAAAGTTTTATCAACCTTAAGGTTCAAACATGAACCTTATAGCACCATATACATATAGCTACCTTGTATATAGCATTAGCAGTTAGCAATCTACTCCTTAGAGATGATTAGTATTGTTTGTTTTGTATATTCAGGATTTTTCTTAAGGATGAGCCGCCGCAACAATGGGAGCAGCCACATGCTGGACCTGAAGCTGAACCTTTCGCTGCCTGCGAGAGGAGACAACTCCAGGAGGATGGATGCTGCCGAAGAAGATGGCGAGTCGTCTCCGAGCTCGTGTGTGTCGTCGGAGAATGAGCAGAGCCCTGAGGGCCCATCCATGGTGCTGGCAGCCTGCCCCCAGTGCTTCATATACATGCTGCTCTCAGATGTGGACCCCGAGTGCCCCAAGTGCCCCAGGTGCAAGACGGCAGTTATCCTTGACTTCTTCGGCAACGGCACCGCCAGTGGCACCACCAAAAACAAGGACATCAGGAAGAGCTAAGTTCTCCTCGGCAACCTGCATGCAGCATCATCTGCTAGTGCAACTCTCCATTTGGCAATTGAGACATAGATCTCTTTATCCTTTCCTGTTTTAGTTGCTCAACTTTTTTTTTTCTCTTCCATTCTGCTGAAAACAATGTAACATGGGCCAATCACCACCAGCCCTGACTTCTATAAGCATCTTTGATGCATGGTAGGTTCCAAATGTTCTTTCATAAATCAACTAGTTTTTCCATTCCAGTGACTAAAAACTCTTATGAGGCATATAATGTATACCAAGAAAATTCTTGCTTGGAATATAAAAAGCATAATGTTTATCTTTTATCAGTGCATCATAAGCATGAGGAAATCAACTGTATTATACATACAAGATATAATATCAGAAGATAAAAATTGTTGGCTCAGAACAAGTAATAGACATTATTTCTTTTCTTTCTTTTTTATTCATTTTAATATGTTTTTCTACCGTATCAAGATGTGTGAGAAATGGGGAGGAGGTGGGTTTTGGTTGTTAGGGACATGAGAGGGTCGGACTGCTCTGTACTGGAATACCACAAAGTTCCATTTAATGCACAAAGCAATTGATGTCTATGATGGTGGGATTACGTCAGATGATAAATATAATTTACTTCCACCCCTCGCCTCTACCCGTCTCTTGCATCCCTTCACTTGCTTCCCTTCGCACAATGCAAACATAATTGCACACTTAATGCACAACCCCATCTCTGTTGACATACATCAAGTTGGACTTCAGTATAGTATTTATTCTCCTCTTATCCTAATCTTTACACCTCTTCATTAGAACCTAGCTATGAATTGTGAGGAACCAATAAAGAATATCTCTCCTAAAGGAAACCTCCTCATAAGACAGTTCCCTACTGATTACAACAGAAATAACACAAAGAGTAAATCAAATATCATTGTGGAATTTGGACTTCAAGGACAGGCATATGCTATTTTTGTCTCTCCTGAAAAAGATCAATCAGATGGTGTTCTCTCCTTTTTTTAAGCAGAACTAGTTGTTTTCTTTACTCCTGATGGGGAAGTAGTTTAAGTTTGTACGACAAAATCAAAGGACAGACTAAAAGAATAAGTGAAGATAAAATAGTCATCACCATGTATTTTATCCTGTTTTTCCACTAGTTTCAATTGGTATCGAAAGTACATATATTAACATCATGACATTTAAATCCTTCCCAGAACTCCTAGCCTTGTCAGCTATTGAATTTTTCTTGGCATTCCTTTTTATGTGTTATTCCAATATTGATCTACTAGCACACGAAATATGGGCATTCAATGAAGTTACTAAGCCATGCAAAAGTAAAAAAGGAGCATGGATAGGTGATGCAACTAAGATCGAGACACGAAGCTGGAGTAAAATCAACATAGTAACGATGAATACAAGGGATGAAAGAAAACTTGCACCAATCACCTTTTAGTTCTTGTTCCAATTGAAGTTTAAGTCGTGTAGCATCAGAGACAAGCATCAGATTCACTGTTCAGACAAGAGTGCATGGGCAAACATGTTTAAGTATAATGTCAGATATGCTCATTGAAAGCCTGGTCGTAAGTGAAGAATCTGCAAAGAAGTTCGACTCAGGTTGAACATATAAATGATTAATCAACTTTCTTCTTGACAGTTGTAACCGAAAAAAGCTTTCTCTTCCGACATTGGTTGCTACAAAGATACATTCTAAGAATAGTAAATTAAATAAACTCAACAATGCCTTAATAAGCATTTCATAAATGCAAAAAATATGCAGGTTAAAGTCATCTATTTGAGCTGTACACATTTAAGTTCTAGATAATAAATGAATAATACTTCGAGAAGGTCCAATGACAAGTATCAAGTAATTAATAAAAGAAAATGCGTCTTAAAATATCATGAAACAATCATCTTAAAATAATACTCCTAGCTTCTTCCACGAGAAAATAAATTATTTCAGGAAACAAAGTAACAGCATTTCAAGAGCAATTTCAGTGAGAGGTACTCTTGCCAAGACTAATCCAGTAACAAAACTTGAGAAAAAAGGTGCATGGATAGGCGATGCAACTAAGATCTAGATATGAGGGTTGAGTCAGCTCAATAAATTAACGACGAATACAAGGGATGAAAGAAAACTTGCACCAACCACCTTTGGGTTTTTATTCAAATTGAAGTGTAAATCGTGTAGCATCAGATATGAGCATCGGATTCATTGCTCAGACAAGAATGCATGGGCGAACATGTTTAAGTATAATGTCAGATATGCTCATTGAAAGCCTGGTCGTAAGTGATGAATCTGCAAAGAAGTTCGACTCAGGTTGAACTATAAATGATTAATCAACTTTCTTCTCGACTGTTGTAACGGAAAAAAAAGCTTTCTCTTGCGACATTTACTTACTAAAAAAACATTCTAAAAAGAGTAAATTAAATAAACTCAACAATGCCTTAATAAGAATTTCATAAATGCAAAAAACATGCAGGTTAAAGTCATCTATTTGAGCTGTACACATTTAAGTTGTAGATAATAAATGAATAATACTTCAAGAAGGTCCAATGACAAGTATCAAGTAATTAATAAAAGAAAATGCATCTTAAAATGTCATGAAACAATCATCCTAAAATAATACTTCTAGCTTCTTTCACGAGAATACAAATTTTATTTCAGGAAACAAAGTAACAGTATTTCAAGTGCAATTTCATTGAGAGGTACTCTTGCCAAGACTAATCCAGTAACAAAACTTGAGAAACAAGGTGCATGGATAGGCGATGAACTAAGATCTAGATGAGGGTTGAGTAAACTCAATATATTAATGACTAACACAAGGGATGAAAGAAAACTTGCACCAACCACCTTTTGATTCTTGTTCCAATTGAAGTGTAAGTCATGTAGCATCGGATTCATTGTTCAGACAAGAGTGCATGGGCGAAAACCATGTTTAAGTATAATGTTAGATATGCTCATTGAAAGTATGTCGTAAGTGATGAATCTGCAAAGAAGTTTGACTCAGATTGAACATATAAATTATTAATCAACTTTCTTCTCGACTGTTGTAACTGAAAAAAGCTTTCTCTTTCGACATTAGTTACTTAAAAAGACATTGTAAGAAGAGTTAATTAAATAAACTCAACAGTGCCTTAATAAGCATTCATAAATGCAAAAAACATGCAGATTAAAGTTATCAATTTGAGATGTACACATTTAAGTTGCAGATAATATGAATAATATTTCAAGAAGGTCCAATTGCAAGTATCAAGTTAATTAATAAAGGAATATTTATCTTAAAACATCATGAAACCGTCATCTTATGCTAATACTTCTAGCTTCTTTCATGAGAATAAAAATTTTGTTCCAAGAAACAAAGTAACAGTATTTCAAGTGCAATTTCAGTTAAGGTGCTCTTGCCAAGACTAATCCAGTAACAGAAGAAAAAAAATCGAGAAATTTCCAGTAGCTGCTCCTATTCACGTGCTGCTTTGGTAAGAACATTAGTAATCAATAGTCATTAAATTATAAGTAAAGTTACTCGTCAATTTAGGCAGACATCAATAGCAGAAATACTTTGTCAGAGAAATCATTTTATCGCACTATCACTCATGAACATATAGCACAATACTTTTGCTGACTCATGGAGATCATTGCAAATCCAGATGGAGATTTGAAATATGCAGCAATATGCATAAGAAGGGACCATTACAGAAACTCAAAGATGAAAATCACATGACTAAACGGTTGGTTGTACATCATTTCAAGAAGAACCAAAGTAATTTTGTAGAGCCAAATATGTTCATGAGTAGTTCTCAGTCCACAATATCTCATAGTTAGAGTACTTTTTTTATAATATCCTTTGTGAAGGACTTGCCTCACGTTCAATGGAGTTCTGCCCAGCTTCAAAATCCATCATGATCCTAACGAGCAGGAAAGAAATATTATCAAGATATAAACATGAACTACAGTTGTTATAACCAGCTCCGAACGTGATTCATCTTATATTATCACCACCAAGACCTTGTTATTTTCCATTATTTTCATTGTCAAAGTTGAGTGATCTTTAACCCAAAAAAGTAGTTGAGTGATCACAGTCAGACTCTTATCATCTGCCTCTAGACATGCACCAAGTATTTGTATGCATGATCACTTCCCCAATTTATGTCCTTTTGGAAGGTGATAATCAACTCATCCCTTTGCATGGTTTAGTAGAAGATAGATTTTTTTCCAGTGAAGGGGACAAGGACAATGCTTTGAAACAGGATCCAGATATATTAATCTAGAACTGACATATTTCAAGAGGAAATAATTAGCAGCAGGCTTCAAGCTGCTGAGTGACACTAAAGAAGATTCTTTAACTGAGATTCATCCCTCTTGCAACCATTGTCAAGGTTCATAACATGCAATAATTCCACTCACTACATCATGGTTACTCAATGAATCAGTGTCAAGCTCGTCATGCTGATGAAGATCCACATCATGAATAGCACTTGTAGCCATTTCACCCCTCCCTCTCACAAGGATAGAACTTGGTCAGTTACCAGTATAGGGCCAGCTTTTATCAAGTGAATTTTCTAAGACAATGCCATCCATTTTAACATGAAGATGCACAATCAAACTTAGTATCCAAATGCTTCTGATTTCAGGAATGCTTTGATCCCAACACATTATTGCTTTTCCCAAAAAGACAAGTCTTTCCTCTTACGAAGAAAAGACAAGTCCTTCATCCTTCTTCAAGTGTATTACAGGAGGTTTCCTTCATTTTTTTTACAGGAGATTTTCTTCATTTCAAGAAAAAATGGTTGAGCAGAATTAGTATTTGAATCCTTCAGAACTCAGGAATCTCTGATCCTAACTCCATCATTTTCTTTCATCGAGAGTCTTCAATGAAAAGGGTTAATAAAATTTGGTAGTCGTCTTAAACCTTGAGAAATCCACAGAAGATGCTAGCTAAGGGGTGTACCTGAAATCTAGATTTCTCTTTTAAAGGCAAAGAATGCTCTCTGCCATGGTCATTACCATGAAGCGTGAATCCATGTCAATCTCTGTGTCACATAGTACTATCCGAACCTCAAAAAGATTTCACGTTTATTCTTCTTCTGCAACCCAAAGAACAAAGTCCCTATATAAAGACACCTGCAATCAATTAAAGTTTATTACCATTTATATATCTAACTCACAATCAGCAGGCTCCAAATCGAATGACATTGACTATTCCTCTAATAAGCAAAACTTGGCACCAAGTCAAGCATAGAATTGGAACCTATACTTAAGCTGTTAACATGATGTGCTAATGCTGTATACCAAGTTATCACAGAAGAGGAAAATTCTTTTGGAAAATAAAGATTGCTTCAGATTGCATTATCAACAGAAAAGGGCTGGTCGATCATAACCACCATAAAACGATATTTCTGTTTTCAGAAAAGTGGCAAATTTGAAAAAAAAGGATAAAATAATCATTGCAGAAAAAGAATCAATATTTTTTTGAAAATTTTAGCACAAACGTTAACCTAACCAGAGCAATGTCTAAAACCAAACTGCCAATTCTCCAGTCTTCTAGTCAATAACAAGAACGTAGGAATCTTACCAGAAAAAAACGACTAACAAGAACGCTGGAAGAAGGATATGAATGTGACGCCAAATCAAAAACAAGATTTTTGGATGATACTCCATGGAACTGCATTACACAAACCATCTAAGAGCTATTCGAATCAGTAATCAAATCCGAAACCTCATAACACCTTACAGCGTTCTTGCATTCACAAGAAATAGCCCCCGACGGGCGGCCAAATAAAGGATCAATCCAGTCATGCAAAATACCCCAATTGTGTGCTCTGAAACGATTAAAACTGACCATAACCCCATTCTAATAGAGTAATAGGTCAAACCCGGACAAAGGATAAAAAAAAATCTCGTGGAGAAGGAACAATAAGCTACCTTGAAGAGCAAATTTCCTGAAGGTCATCGACCACTACGCCCGTCGCCGGAATGGTACCGGTATCGCCGTCGCCGGAGACGACGAGGTTTTTGCGCCAATGCACCTGCAAATGTTCGTATTCGCGCGCTTATGCATTAAATTGAGAGATTTGGACCGTCAGATATGATCAACGGTTATTGTACAGCCCACGTTCACGGTGACCACGAAAACGATGACTACATTCGGCCTACGAGCCCAATGTAACGTTTTCTTGGTACGTTTTGGGCTCTTGCTTTGGTCCATAAAATATTTGGTTCAGCCCAATAATAATATACTTCCAATTTAAAATCTCATTGTTATCAATGTTTATGGATCAAATCGCCCAAAAAAGATATCCATTTCAAATTAATAAATCGAATAGTCAGAGTGGATGCTAATAAATTATTTTTTATATAATTAAAAACTGAATTTAATTCATATATTTGTCAGATATTAAACAATAGTTATTACATATAAAAGACAACATAACATAATAATATAATTAATGAATTAAAATAAGACAGGTATTTTTTTTTGAAAGGAAATAAGACAGATATTGTATTAATAAGATAAGAGGGTAATTCAAATATTTTTAGTGAGATATAATTTGTTCTTTCCTTTTTGCCAACGGACTTCTTATTAAATATGCAAGCAGGAAATTAATTGAGTTTTAATTAAATATTAATTAAATGATAAATAATTAATCAAAAGATTTCCAGTTAAACTAATTTTAAATGAGATATAACTTATTTATTACTAACTCATTAAATGCTTTAATTTAAGGTATTGCATTAATTGAGGTTTTAATTAAGTGACAAAAAATAAAATTAAAATGTTTTAAATGAGATATAATATGCTGTTATTTTTTTAATACCGCCATATTATTAATAGTGACTTAATTAATTCTATGCTTGAAATTAATTGAGAATTTAATACTTCAATTAAAGTTAATTAAATGACATGATTAATTAAAAATGCTAATTAATATGACAACCAATATGAGACATGATAATCTTATCTTATCTTATCTTTTGGATAATAAAGTTCATAACTTTATAGTAGATATACGCCATATGTGGGAATTTAGAGAATGTTATGCAAATAATAGCTATTATGTTCTGCATAAAGATTTAAAAAAAAAAAGCATTTCCCTTTCAAAAAAAAAAAAACAATGAGTGCAACATTTACTCATGGAATGTCTGTTTTTCTTCTATAAGAAATGCATTATTGTTTGGATTTAAATAAAGATTCTGTATCATTTCTTTTTTGCATGTACTTCTCTGGAGCAAGGTAACATCATTGCTGAGCAATCAATGGGCACTTACAGGAAAAGTTATTGTGCCCTCCCAAAGCTGGAGAATCTTTCTTTCACTGATATATATCTTGGCTCACTGGATAAACGACTCCCTTACATTTTTCTTTTGTCTGCAGAATCTTGGTCTTTAGTGTATACATTAATCTCATGTTGTCCTAGAAACCTTGCCTAAAATACTAACATGAACACATTAATTACTCACAAACTTGATTATAAGTATATGAATTTCATCCCAGAAAATTCTAATCCCCCCATTTAGATGATGTCCATGGTTAATTGATTAGTTTCACTAGTGTACTATTGCCAATGAACAAATTGTAGACATAAAGCTGAAGTTGATGGGTAAGTGATAGATTTTCTGCAAGTGTACATAATCCTATATAGTAATGAAATGATCGTACCTATAGGGGAAGAATCAAGTATTATATTTAGAATGAATTCGCTATTATCTAAACTAGAATTAATAGTGAGAAGAAAAATTAAAACTTCGCAATGATAAAAATAATTTAAAACTACAATGACTAAACAGAACGTCAAACTAACAAGAGTTTCTCAAAATAAGAAAGATGTTCTAGAGTTGAATTAATTTAGAAATGTTTAATTAATTTTTTATCACTCATATTGTTATGTGATTCAATGTCGTTACCATAAACTTTCATGTATTTCTTTCTCAAGATCATACAATTTTAACTAATCCAACATGCATACATTCTCATGTCATATATAATCAAATCAGCTATATATGGCATATACGATAATGAAATTTCTAAAAAGGCATATTTCTATAGCAACGCTTATAGTTCATTTGACAAGGCTACGAATCAATCACATGATTTTCACCACGAGTTGAACTAGATTAATAAAAATGAGTAGCTAATCACGTTCAGATCTATGAAATAATAATTGTCAAACGAAGGTCATATATCGCAAAATCAACTCGAAACACAATCAAACCCTAGACACACAAAAGACTTAATCATGCCTCATGAAAATCGAGATCATTGATTTCATCATGAAAAATAGACTAAACATATTCGCAAAATATAAGGTGCAAAGATGTCTGAAATTACAGAAAATGAGTTTTGCTCTTTGAGAGTTTCACCATTTCCAAATCTACTCATGTTGTTCTCCATGATCCATTTCTTCGAAACACCTTGTTTTCTTACTTTTTATACTCTCAAACCTCTCAAGCTTTCACCCATCACAAATTACCAAAATACCCTAAAAATAATGCAAAACTCTTCATTACATATGGGTTAATATGGGCTTTCAACACTGGTACGGTTCTTATCGAATGGAAGGTTGATTCAGCATTGCAAAATGATACAACTGTATCGGAGAATACGGTCAAGTCGAAATCTCTTTGGCACCACTAATACGGTTGGCTTCGAGAATATGGTCTTGTCGGAATGGACGACACGGCTGTATTATTTGATAGACTCACCCGAAATCTTCGTGCAAAACTTCTCTTCAAATCGTACTGATTAATGCGAGCATCTCGTATTGCATCCTCTGCACATGCACTTTCGTCATTTCTTCGCAATACTCAAGTTTTGTCAAAACAAATGCAATTTATGTAGATCTTCGAAGAATAATCAAGATAAATGTATAAAATATCAGTAATTTGATTTTTAACGATGCATAGTTATGATTTTCCATAGGCTCATCAGTATGCAGTCATTCATTCAGTCAGCACTATTCATTTTGTCCTCAGCTTTTTATGACAATTTGGAAGCTCTGCATTTTACATGTTCATTCACAGTACATAGATATGATACCAACTGATCCCAGAAGGACAATTAATAATTGAAGTTGCATTATATGGTCCATAGGCTCCATGCCTGGTATGAAAAGACAAAAAAATAAAATGGGGCTGCTTGCATTAACTTCTTCACAGGCCAATTTGCATATACAAACAATTAGGCATTACATGCATTTCTAGGTCTTATATATCTTAGATTTTGATCATTTTAATCAATCATATGGCATTCTTGTTTGCATGCACAGCCATGCATATGTGCAACGCAACTAAAATTATTACTAATTAAGCTTTGAAACTTGGTTTTTCTGATAATTTAAAAAACAGGTTATGCTTATAGAAATTGCTTGAGCCTTCTCTCTGTACAATTTGTTTGTTTTAATTCGTTGAAAAAAGTTTCCTTTAGAAGTTGTGCTGACGAAAAAGTTGCTGAACTCGAGAAACCTTTTACTATACGAGTACTAACAGCTGGTACTTCACAGAGATATCAGTAATGCAGAGAATAATTAATAGCAGCTGCCAAAGAGTGCATGCTTTTGCAGGATGGAGATGTTACCAGAGCTTAATTTAGCTGCATGCAAAACTCACATGCTCGGCTTACATGTTCCTGTGGCACAGCACAAAGGAGCATTATACTGATTGGAGGACTTTCCGGAGTTTTGTTAAATGGTACTATTATCAGTTGCTTGCCGTCAGAGGAGCATTCAGGCCACTGACCCGAGGGATGTCGTTGTGATATTAATGTATTCATTAACTATGGACATGATGGAGGAGTTTGAGCTTTGAACTCTGGAAAGAACCAGTTGTATCCACTGTCTTGATTGACGGAAGTGTACTTGAGAAAGTATCATTTTTTTTGTTGAAGGTGAACTACTTTATTTATAGCTTGCTCTCTGCTTAATAAGCAAAGGATTTCATATGTATGAGACTGTGAGGCTTCTGGGGATCTTTAGGGTGAACTTTGTTGTTTCATTTCCTTGAAAAAAAAAAAAACTGGACAAGGAAAAGAAAAGATGGAAGATAATTGATTCAATGTGGCTTAGGCAGTACCATAAGACAAAGCTGCTTAAATCCATAACGAATGTGTGATGAAGGCATTTAATGGGCCAGTTTTCCAGGCCCGCCCAACGGCCTAGCCCAGTTGTTGTAGGGATTCACCTCCCATGTGGGTTAAAACTTGGGCCTGTCCGCAACCTAATTAATTTTTTGTGAATATATGGAAAATAATTTATAATTAACTGTCTATTGAATTATTGAATTTTACAAATATCTTAAATGCTATACTAAATTAGCTTTAGAGTTCTACATGTATATGGATCCATTTAACGTTAGTCTTTGTACAGTTACCTTTAATTTATATAATATTTTATAATATCATAAATAAATGATGCAAAAGACAACAGATAAAATAATTATTAAAAGGAAATAAGGAATATGTGGAGCGGATTCTGTTCTACATGTATGGACTTCCATCAGATCTATAATGAGGGGCTCAGATCAACACATGAGACTCTTCATTTTAAGTGAAGGTAAAGATCTGAATCCTTCATTATGAATCTGATGACAATCCATACATGTGGAGCTGAATCTGCTCCACATATTTCTTAACCCCTTATTAAAAAATGATATTAAGAATTTAGGAGTGACAATAAGTCCATCTTTATATATATATATATATATATATATATATATATATATATATATATATATATATATATATATATTTTTTTTTGA
>LTAE01000717.1:10164-38288 GCA_001647135.1 Pontederia paniculata
CCATGTAATCCGGATTACATGTCATTTATTCTAGGCTTAAATCATGGATGGGTCCAGGTGTCTGTATATAATATATATATATATATATATATATATATATATATATATATATATATATATATGTATATATATTTGTGAATCTGAATCTCCATATAGTACTGTTTAATTTCAATCTTTAAAAAAATAAATTTATAATCATATTTTTAACATTGTACAAATATTTGGATTTGTGAATAAACTATGGTTTCATAAAATCATTTATTCCTATATATATATAATCAAATCTTTAATTAGTCATTTAGATTAGTCTGGGAGTTAATATCTAGTGGAGGCTGATCATGTGGGGGTGCCAAGTGAGCCATCCGCATGAGCGTAAGATTGCACTAATTAATTAGGTTGAGGAACACTCCTCTATATATTTATCAGAATTTAATCAAAAGATTATAACTCCCGGATTCTAATGTAAATTTCAGATCACGTCTAACATGAACACTAAATTTATTATTTTTTATTATTATTTTTAATTATCATCATAATTTTTTTACACGTCGTGGAAATATTCTGCATTCTGAAAGACTCGAATTTGTTAAGATTTATTTAAAATCATCAGTGGTTGTTGTATGTGGGTTGAAATCATTTTTTTTAAAGAAATGCTCATTTATTTTCCCTATTCAAATCTAATGGACACCAATGGTGAAAGGTGAAGAGATGCCCTTAGGACACCGACCATTTACTACAACGATATGACGTTAATGTGATGGTGTTGTGTGCGTCCGTGTGGCCTTCATTTTACGGACCAAAAAGTGTGCGCAGAGTGGGCGCGCTCGCATTAGAATGTGCCTCCTTTGTCTGCTTGCTTCATGTCAAATGGAGTCCACTCCACTCTTTTGTTTTCTTTTCTTAGCTCAGAATGGATCAGAGAAGAGTTAATGACAAAAGGACATCTTTTTTTTTCTTTCCAATTACTTGTCAGTGTTGCTCATCCATCTGGTGGCCACTGCAGACAGATTTTTATTTGTGATGTTGCTTCCTGACACGGTCATGGTGATCGTATTGCCCAAGTCTTCTCTGTGTGCTCTCTGGGCCTCTGGCACAGTGTTTTGCCTGCACTTTGTCCTCCTCCCCCTTTGCACCCATTCTTAATTGTCAGTGGCTTTTGGCTTGGAATTGTCTCTGGAGTGCATCACACGTTTGTATCTGTTTTGGCCCTGTGCTGTGTGAGGAGGATGAGGGTGGGTGGTGATCAGTGCCTTTTCCCTACCTAACAGCTGCTTGGCCATGGTTGCTTGTTCTAAGGCTCCTCCATCTTCACTTTTGCATGTTAGTCTTTTGTTAAGGGAAGAAGGTTGACACTTTTTCATGGCCAAACATCACATGTATACTCAAGTGTTTATGACCAAAGGCACATGATTACTTAATCAGACATTATTAGCAGCTTGCTTCTTATCTGTGATCATGATATCTTTTGCATGCATACTTCCCCTGTACGTCTGAAAACATTTGTCATTGCACAGCTGTAGTGACATCATTATGTCCTTTTGCTTCAAGGCTAATAATGTGGATGATTGTGCATTCATAGAACTCGGATTGCAGGATGTTATTTTGCATCTTTTTATCTAGTCGGCCAAATCCAAATGTAACTTTGATCATGTGTCCTAGTGATTGTGGTGCATAGCTCACATTGCTGCTACTTCCTTGCAGCTCATGATTCTAGTAGATGATGCTGGAGGGCTTCTTCCTGCAATCAACCACTCTCCATGGGATGGCGTAACGCTGGCCGATTTTGTGATGCCATTTTTCTTGTTTATAGTTGGAGTTGCATTGGCATTTGCATACAAGGTAGACATGAATCTCATCCCTCTTCAGTCATTCACTTTGTTTAATTAAGTGCATATCTTCTGATTATTTAGTGTTGGTCAGAGAGTGCAAGATAGAGTTCGGGCTACCCAGAAGGCTGTGCTTCGAGCACTGAAGCTATTCATTCTTGGGCTTGTTCTTCAAGGTAACGCATATGTTTGTAGCTAGATGTATTGGGGTGTTATTTCACCTTTAATTCAAATTTAGGTACCCCATAATTTTTCTAGTAATCACATTTGAAGAACTTCCAGAACTAACATTCATAGTTATCGGCAGCTAAGTTCGGTTTTTGTGCCTTGACAATAGGTGGTTTTTTCCATGGTGTTCATGATCTGAGTTATGGAGTTGATATTAAGAGCATAAGATGGATGGGAGTGCTGCAGGTAAAGTGCAAATAGCTGAATTTTGCTCTGCAATCCTATCTGAATTCTAGTTCTATAAAATCCATGGGTGGACTTCATGATAACTTGTTAAGAACTACTAATTGAGGACAAGTTGGTATATACTATTAATTGAGGGTAGGGGATGAAAGAAAATTTAAATCTTATAGCAAAAGAACATGTCACATGATACCCTGTTCCTGCAGAGAATAGCAATAGCCTACCTGCTGATTGCGATATGTGAAATATGGCTCAAATCTGATGATGACAATGTCGTAGATTCTGGATATTCTTTCCTGAAGCGATACAGATTACAATTGTAAGTTATTTCGTTGAGACATTGTAACCATACTTTTGTTGAGAAGTCAATCAAACCTAAGTTTCACAAGAATACCTGTACTGAATCGGTATCTTCTATTTAATTAGGATGCTGGGTGTGATTCTTACAACCATTTATATGGCACTGCTATATGGATTATATGTGCCTGACTGGGAGTTTGAGATATTAGCCTCCAATTCCATGAGCAAGGCCTTGTCAGTAAGTTTGAAATTTTGATTTTTCTGATTTAATTTGCAAATCTATGGATATAAATTGCAAGATAATGTACTTGGCTACTGCTAATCACTTCTCACTATCAGGTCAAATGTGGAGTTAGGGGTGACACAGGACCTGCTTGCAATGCTGTGGGTATGATTGACCGTAAAATCTTCGGCATCAAACATTTGTACAGGCGTCCGGTCTACGGAAGGACAAAGGTTTGTGCATCTGCCAAATCTATGTTGATGCAAACTTCACTTTTTTTCCCCCTCTTCCAGATTGTTGCAAACTCCTTGTCTGACCCCACTGCAGGAATGCAGCATAAGTTCACCTGCAAATGGTCCACTTCCACCAAATGCTCCTTCATGGTGTCAAGCACCTTTCGATCCAGAGGGACTTCTTAGGTGTGTGCTACTGTCATCCTTTTCTTGTTAAATATCTACTTGAATTCAGTGCTGAAGTGAAAATGATATTGTTGACATTGCAGCTCCATGATGTCCATTGTCACTTGCTTAATAGGTTTGCAATTCGGGCATGTCATTGTACATTTTAAGGTACTGATAGGATGACTTCTGTGTAGTTTACCTTGCGCAACTGAAGAGCATTATTATGTCAATTCCTTAATGTTATTTGGCAATTAAATATTTAGGACCACAGAGATCGTGTAATTCGATGGATGATTCCTTCCTTCTGTCTATTGGCAATGGCTTTTTCAATGGACTTCTTTGGTAGGAAGTGACCTGTGTAACTTCTTGTTTGTGCAACATGTTTTAGCTCAAGGTCTCACATATTCTAATTTGCATAGGGCTGAGGATGAACAAGGCTCTATACACCTTGAGCTACACCTGTGCCACTGCTGGTGCAGCTGGACTCCTTTTTGCTGGAACTTATCTGCTGGTTAGATTTCAAACACCCTGTTCTTCAGATGAGCAAAACTTGTTTGTGCAAGGATACACATTAATGGATTTCTTCTTCCTTTTGTCGATGTAGGTTGATGTTTATGGCTATAGGAGGCCAACCTTCGCAATGGAATGGATGGGCATGCATGCATTGATGATATATATTCTTATAGCCTGCAACATCTTGCCTGTCTTCATTCAGGGTTTCTACTGGGGAGAACCTGGGAACAATCTTGTAAGTTGTAATTCTGCAGAATACATGCAACCAACAGAATTAACATTGCCTCTGAACGACACTTTTGTACATCGAAATGCAGTTGACGCTTATCGGAATTCGACCATGATCGCTCAACCGGGCAGCAAGCTACTGCATTCTTTGCAGAATGCACGGACACGGCGATATACGAAGCCTGTCATACTCACCATAATAAAAAGGTTCATCAGCATTTAGACGAACTTCAAGCATATCATGTGGTGCTGTGGGGGAGGGGGAGGGGGGCTTGGACACAGCCTCAGTTTTGTAAATGGTAGGGAATGCGGATGGTTGTAGTCTGTGGTGTAATGTAATGCTGCACGTAATTGTCTTATTGCCTCCCCTGTCCATTGCTACTCAGGAGCATATTCTAATTGATTGAAGAAATATTGAAAAAAAACCTGTCCAATCACTTCCTTTATGTTTACATTTTCATTTACCCTTTTTTTTTCAAAATTAAAAGAATAATACAAATGAATAAAATGAAACTCGACTACACCTCCTTTTCTCTTCAAAACCATTTGATCCTTGAAGAGAGAAAAAAAGCATAATTTTTTAACAGGTCCCAAATAAAACACATTGAATTAATATGTTCAATGAAAAATATTTACATTTTAGAATTATGATTACAAGAAAATCAGTGTTAAGCATATAACTTGGAGATAAATATATGATTAAAACAGATGAGCTAGCTAGAAAACACATTTTTTATTTAATTCAATTCATCGCCTCGTAGAATGCTATAGAAGAAAATTATTTTTAAAGAAAAGTTTAATCAGGGTTGTCACACAAGAGATCTTACTTTTTTTTGTTGTGGTGTTTCTTAATTGAGAAGATCTAATCAATTTTTTTTCAACTTTTTTGAACTTTTATATTTTTTTCAGGGTTGACCGCTTCTTCGGTGAAGTCCCCACTTGAACTGCTGCCAGCTGCTTCGGTCGTCCACTGCTCGTCTCCGGTCTTCCGCAGCTTCAAGTGTCCGAAGTCTTTCCCTCAATCAAGAATCCTTGGTCGTCCGCCACCTCCTGTGGCCGACCGATCTTGACTCGAGTCCTCCTCTCCAACTGGCCCGGTCGTCCGCTGAACACCTTCAGCATCCTGGACGCCCGCTTCTCCAACTTGAAGAAGGTCGGTCAAGCTCCACCGGTCGCCCGCGCTTCGTCTTCGGTCGACCGATCTTGACCTCCATCAGCTCCCACTCCTCTATGGTCGCCCGCTGAACTCCTTCAGCATCCCGGACGCCCCATCTCTGAGTGTAGCTGACCGTCAAGCTCCAACGGTCGTCCGCCACCACCTGTGGCCGACCGTCCTTGACATGTCCGCCAAGCATCCTGGTCGTCCGTCACCTATGGCCGACCGCTTGTCCTCCTGGACCGTCTTCCAGCTGCACTGGTCGTCCGCTGCCTTCAGCATCCTGGGCACCTCCGTCTCGCAAGATGTCCGCCAAGCCTCCTGGTCGTCCGCCACCTCCTGTGGCCGACCGCTTGACATCCTGGACCATCCTCGACAACCCTGGTCGCCCGCTGAACTCCGCAGCCTCCTGGACACCACCTGCACTGAAGACTCCTGACAAGCTTACCGGTCGTCCGCCATCTCCTGTGACCGACCGCTTGGCTGCCGTTCCCGTATCTTCAAACGCTCTGGACGTCCGCTGTCTTCCACAGCATCCCGGACGCCCACTCCTGGCTTTGAAGATCCCTCAGGATCCATGGTCGCCCGTGGCACCTACGTTCGACCACCCTGGACATGCACTTCCCTCTTCAGCTTCCCCTGGTCGTCCGCTGTCTTCACTACAGCATCCCGGACGTCCACTCTCCCAGGAACTGAAGACCGAGATCCTTCGGTCGCCCGCTGCACCCCACGGTCGACCGACTCGGGCCCGTGTCAGCACCTGACACCTGCGGTCCAACTCTGACTCCTCCTGAGCTCTCGATGGCTGCCGCTGCGGTCCAACTCTGACTCCTCCTGAGTTCTCGATGGCTGCCGCTCCCGTGGAACATTTCCGGACGCCCGCTCTTCCACCTGAGTTCCTCGGACGCCCGCTTCACCACCTGCCAGTACCTTGGTCGCCCACTCACTCCCATGAGATCTCCGGACGCTCCTCCCAAGGCTTCCTCTGACAGGTACCGGTCGTCCGCAGATTCCCTCCTGGAACCTCGGACGCCCGCTGTCTGCACCAGACAGCCACTGGACGCCCACTGACCACCTGTCAGTATCCTCGGACGCCCAAACACCTTTCCGCTGTCAGATCACCTGGTCGACCGCTTGTCCTCTCCTGACTCCGGACGACCTCTGACAGACTTCACCGGTCGCCCGCCAATCCTGCGGTCGACCTCACCAGCCTCCTCGGCTCCCATCAGCTAACAGACTCCTGGTCGCCCGCTTGTCTACACCACAAGCCTCCGGACGTCCTCTGTCTTCGCCTGATGTTCACTGGTCGCCCGCTCTCAACCTGCGGTCGACCACTCTTCCACTGCCCTCTGCTCCGGGCGTCCACTGTCTCCACCTGAGCCCTCTGGACGTCCGCTCTTCAGCCTGGCAGTGCTCCGGTCGTCCACTGTCTCCTCCTGAGCCCTCCGGACGATCGATCCCCAAATGTATAGGAAGTTGTATTCTTGGGGTCGCCCATTCATCATTCATCGGGCGTCTTCCTCCTTTAAGCCTTTTCCACCGGTCGTCCTTTCTTCAACTCTGATCGACCGATCTTCTTTGACTGCCCCCACAGTCCATCAATGTCGGTCGCCCTTTATTCAGCTCTAGTCGACCGATCTTTCTCTTGACTGCCCCCCACAGTCATTCAATACTGGTCGCCCTCTTTGTATCTTGGGTCGACCGTATATGCCTCCTCCTCCATATACTTTGCTATTTTTATATAACCTCCTCCTCCTTCTACTGGTCGACCGTTTATATCCTTAGGACACCCGCTGCACACATATGATTTCTGATGTGTAATACGTGTGCAGTGGTCGTCCATTCCTTTAGCTCAAGTCGACCGCTGTACTGAACTTGTCTATGTCCTGTTACAGAAATCAGCTCAAACAAGTTCATTATACAGACTGAGTTCACTTACAAATTTGTGATCATTCAAAACTAATCTTGAGATCCTAGATTCAACACAATAATGATGATACCGAATATCCAAAAAGTAGAAAATGGAAATAAATCGGCACAAATTGTTTACAGAAGTGGTTATTGGGGTAAGCTTTTCGGAAACGGGGTCAACCTAAATAAGTATACATTTTTCTGTCATCAGTTTGCACACCAACTTACTTGGGCATAACCCTATTTTATGATAGTGTCCCCTCTCCACCACATTTTGTGTAGCGTCCTGAAATTCAATCCTCCACATGGCAAAGCATTCTCTTATAGGCGCTAGTACATTATATTCTTTGACCATTTCTTGACCATAATCAATCAACAAGAGTGACACCTTAGTGAAAGAATAAAATAATAATCTAAATGATGCGAAAGCCATTAATTTAACATAGAAATACAACTCCATAGTCGTACACCAAACTAGTGTTTATTACAACTCAATGTTCAAGACGACATATGATAAAATAAACTATAAAGGAGTCCCTAGTCATGTTCAACAACAACCCAAGCATCATCGTCGCACATACCATCAATCCGCCAAGCAAAGAATCAAGTACCTATAGAGATCAATGCAAGAGAAGTCCTCTCTCGTAAGCTTTTGAGAAGTTTGTGTGAATAACATAACAATGAACATGAAGTATTCATTTCAGAATAAGAACATATCATTTACTTTATCAAACAATTATTCAGTGTAGCAATAAATTAACACATATGTCAAGATTGGTCAAATATAGAATATCATAAATCATTACTCTAGTAATTCGATAGAATGCCATGAAGTCATGGGAAGCTAGTAATACTCAATAGTCCATCATTATAACTTTAGCTTAAGGATCAATAGGAGAAACTTAACATTCAATCGGTAGAATACGATGACATTATCATTAGAAATCGATAATTCAGTGATCAACAATAAGCATTAGTAAATCAATATTCATCATTGAGAATCGATAAATAGATAATCATCATTAAAAAATGATAAATAGGTAACCATCATTAGAGATTGGTAAGTTAATAATCATCACTAAAGATCGATAATCGATAAATCATGAAAAGTGTTCTTTACAAATTCTTTAGTTTCTTTACGATGAAAGAACTCTTCACTTTGTAGGATATGCCATGAAAATAATACAACCATATACCGATAGGTCAGTAGGGGATCAAGCCACGAACTGCCCTTTTCTTAAAGAAGGGTGCATCACACACCTTGTGTGGAATTCTTTTCATTGCACGGGGTGGATAGTCCGACACAACAAGATCAATGACGATGGTGTTTTGTCTTCACTGGCCATGTGATTTCACTCCGTTGGCTTCAGCTACACTACCTGTCCTTCGATATCGATAAATCGGTAACAATAACTTCAATGCCTAGGTGTAACATGTCATTCCTCTTATTGAATTTTATCTTTGTTAGTCCATCAACTATCTTTAAGATATGATGAATTAAAGGATTACAATATGAGTAGGTTATAAAGTCCAACGATTATATTGGAAAGACTATTAAGTTGTACATGAGTCCACATGAATCAAAGAAATTATACAATTATATATGAGGATAAATAAACGGGACTCAATTGATGTTCTTCAAATAAAAAAATCATCTTAGAAATAAATTCAAATGATTTTCAAATTTAATACAATGTAAATCATGATAATTATCATGATACAAAAATAGTTCATGTCACTAAATAAATTAATAATTAATTTGAAACAAATGAATCATTTACAATAATTCCATATATATATATATATATATATATANGCAGAAATTTGCCGGCGCCACACAGCGTCGCCTACTGCTACTGCCCACGACACGGCGTTGCTTATATGTATAAGTGCCCATCACAAGGTAAGAAAGTTTACACGACCCACTGTAAAATGAACATGCCCCATGATTGACTTCTAAACTCTGTCGATTGTTTGATTTCATCAAAGTTTGATGACAAATTGTTGTTGATTGTTCAGAGTGCTGTACATATGAATTCGCCAGGCAAACTGATGGAGGGAAAGATCACAAGTCGCCTGTGAAATTTGTTATAGGTAATAGGCTTTGAACCTTGGTTCTTTCTAATGTTCGAAGCAACTAGTTATCAATAACTTTGCCACAAGAAACTATCGTTTCTTTTTTCTTCTGCTTAGCGATGGAAGTAGAGAATTATATTCATAGCTATGTACTCTAATTCTTACAACTTTTGAGGACCTCTTTGAAGATACTATGAGTTTACGGTGCCGTAAATCTAAGCATGTAGATTCTGTTGTTTCAGAAGTAAACTAGCTAGCAGCTTCAACTGTAGTGAACTAAGCTGGAACACATTCAACCGTGGTACACAATTCTGATGTTTCAGTCACGAATAGATTCAAATACTAATGAACTTGGACTACATTGTAATCATATTTCACACACAAAACATCTCTGTCGTCTGTACTAAAACATCTGTGTTGTTCAGGTGGTGTTGTGGCTTCTGTGATCCTTTTACTTCTATGTCTCCTTTTCTACATTGGCTATCTAAAAACACTACACATTCCAATACTGCACATGAAACAAAGAAATCCAAGGAAAGGCCAAAATCTGGCAGAATTCTTAGAGAAGTTTGGATCTTTGCCTCCCAAAAGATACAGTTTCTCTGATGTGCAGAAGATGACATTTAACTTCAAACACAATCTAGGCCACGGAGGTTATGGCGACGTCTATAAAGGAAAGCTCGAAGATGATCGCCTGGTGGCAGTAAAGGTCTTGAACAGTTCTCAAGGAAGTGGAAAGGATTTCTTCAGTGAGGTCATAAGCATTGGTTATACATACCATGTTAACATAGTTAACTTGTTAGGCTTCTGCTTGGAGGACTCCCACAGAATTCTTATCTATGAATTCATGCCCAATGGATCACTGGAAAAGTTCATCTATGCCATAAAAGATGAAACAGGTATCCTTGATCGGAAAATGCTATTACGAATTGCGATCGGCATTGCTCGAGGCCTACAATATCTTCATCATGGATGCAACATTGGCATATTACACTTTGATATCAAACCAAGTAACATACTGCTTGATGAGGACTTCTGCCCAAAAATTGCTGATTTTGGATTAGCCAAGATATGCCGTTCGGCGGAAAGAAAAATGAAAATGTTGGATGCTGGAGGCACGGTGGGATACGTTGCCCCGGAGGTGTTCTTGCGCAAATTCGGAGGAGTTTCTAGCAAGTCTGATGTTTACAGCTATGGAATGATGCTGCTAGAAATGGTTGGAGGTAGAAAGAAGATCTATTGGGGAATGAACAATACCAGTGAGACATTTCTTCCCCACTGGATTTATAAGCATATAGATTTGGATGGAGGGTTGATATCATTAAGTATCATCACTGAAGCAGAAGGAGAGGTTGCCAGGAGGATGGTTATTATCGGCTTATGGTGCATCCAGACAAACCCATCAGACAGACCCTCAATGAGTAAGGTTATGGACATGTTAGAAGGAAGGATTGCAGAGTTGCAAATGCCACCTATGCCATTCCTGTATTCTCCCCTGGTATCAGCAAACAGTCTTCCTCTTGTAAATCAGTTTCAAGTGCTAACTTCTGACGCAGCTTCTTCATCGAAACAAAGCTTTCGAGATACTCTACAACCTGAAAGCTAGAACCTTTTTACTACTAACATCTCATTGCAGGTATGCTAAGAATTCATATCTGAAACACTTGCTTGAAGAATTTTTTTCCCATATTACTACAAGTTAGCAAGAGTAGTCATATATTTCGATGATCTTTGGACTGGATGTATCAGTGTTACTGTGTTGGCTTTCATAATGCTCTCCTGTGTCAAGTCAGTCGAACTCTTGTGGAACTTTGAACAATGCAATTTGTTTTTTTTTTTTTACCAGAGACTTGAGTTTGATGGTCTTGAGCTGTATATATATGACTTCTCCTTTGTTGTTATCTTAGTAATTGAATGTGCATTCAAATTTGTGTTGAATGAAAGAATATTGAAGTAAATTATCACCTTTGTTTGGATATTTAATAATGAAGGGGTGGTCTAAGGGAGTGGAGTAAGTAGTGGTGAAGTAGAGTATAGTGAATTATTAGCTAGCTCATATTTGAATAAGAGCTGAAGGAGGATGATGGCTTAAATTAATTGTCATTCCATTAAGACAATTTTACCCTTAAAATAATTTTAAGATAAAAAACATCAACATTTCATCTCCTCCACAAAACACACTCCTCTTCGATTTGCCAAAAAACTTCCCACGCCTATTAATTCTTCTTCCTCCCCCACCGAATTAGTACGACTCTGTTAAGAAATATGAAAGAAACTTAATATCAAATTTATTTTCACTGTAAGATAAAAATTCATCCATGCAATTTTCTACTTCGTCAAATCCGCTTTTATTTCATAGAATCTTAAAATGATGCAAGTGTTTACAAAGTTTGTAAAAGTGATCATTTGTTAATCATAATACAAAGTATAAGAAACAAGAAGTCAGAATGATCACATGATATACTACATCAAATATTAATAAAAGAGAATACTTAACAAGAGCAAGTCCTTCACAAAAAAAGAAGAAAAATATGTAGGACAAATGGATTCTCTTGAGTCTAAGAAAATTAAGAAAAGAAAGTAAATTTATAAAAGAAATTAAAATTGAATATGATGGAACATTTGCATGACTGGTGATATAGTCCCCTATTATACTATGAGAAGATGCCTGCCTATCAAGGAAGATGCCGGCACACAACTCCATAGCTTGGTCTTCCTGATCGGAAACGAGGAAGAAATGGCATGAGAGGTTAGGAATTTATTATACTTTTAAGGGTAAAAATATCTCCAAAGGAGTGGCAATAACAATATTGGAGTGACATTAAAAAAATTCTAAATTAAATTATACGTTGTTTGGATAAAAAAAATTAGATCATGAGATTCGTTATAAAAAAATATTTTATCTTTATGTTTAATTTAAGACTGAAAAATAAAAATAAGAATAAAATGAGTATAAAAATTTATAACCCATCAAATACTGTCAAATTGATGAATTAAATTTAATAAATTATTTAATGAACTTAAAACCACCTTCTCATCCCACTTAATCTTTTAAAATTTTGTATTCAAACACAGATGCTTGTCATATAAATTCACCTCACCCCAACTTAATCCAATCTACCCTATTAAAATTCTTAACTCAAACATACCTTAGTTATTGTCTTTTTATTTTGTTTGTTTGGGATTCATCTTTTCTAATAGGTATAAGGTGTTAATATTTAGTACGATGATTTTTTTTCCTTTCTTCACAAGGTTTTTCTTATATATTATATGTTTATTTTAATCAACTCTATATCACTTTGGGTTTCATACACAAGTAGGCTTGATAATGATTGGGGCCCAAAACCCATTAAGTAGTGCCTTTGGTTGACAAATTATGGCATAATTCTTTATGTATCTGTTAAACTCCAAAATGTATTTTTAATAATTAATCAATTTTTATTCTGTATTCCAACTTTTGTGCATGCAAATATTCTAAATAAACTTTTCAATTGAGTAGAGATGAAAAATATCAATTGACAATGTCGAGATTAACTTGATATATAGCATACAAATATGTAAAAAATAATAGGTATTCTTAACTTGCATCAATGTCAAATTAATAACTTCTATCAATTTTCTCCACTTATTATCATACTACACCATAATCATTATTCTCATTTCTCATAGAGTACCATGAGGTCTTTTTTTGTCGGGCATTTGAAAAAAAAATTACGCACAAAAAATCAAATATGAAATCTTA
This sequence comes from Pontederia paniculata, assembly GCA_001647135.1. Classification (NCBI taxonomy): domain Eukaryota; kingdom Viridiplantae; phylum Streptophyta; class Magnoliopsida; order Commelinales; family Pontederiaceae; genus Pontederia; species Pontederia paniculata. The sequence continues at coordinate 22,952 of LTAE01000717.1, forward strand.
TTTAAGCAAAAATAAATAGCTTTCCACATAAATCAACCTCATAGGAGCTAAATTTGAGTAAATACATTTGAGTTTCTGGACTTATTTGTACCGAAAATTGGAAAGATTTTTTTTTCACAATTAATGTCGATGGATGGTTTCTGGCATGGAATAACTGATTCTTCAAGAAAGAGACACCACCGCCACTTCACCTAAAGAACAAAAAGAAGAATAAGAAAGAAGAAAGAGACATTTCAACACAATTCATGGACAAAATATCCATTTACTCCTCAGGTCGACAGCTTGTGTGATCCTTGCAAAAGATCACTACTCTAGTCCGAAAAATAAAAAATTGGGAGATAGAGTTTGGTTGACACAGACAGCTAGCTAACGAGTCTGTTGTCTCAGAATTAAGGGACGAGGAAGTTAGTAATTTCGAGTTTGAATTTTCGGAATCATTAATTTGATCAGGATTTAACTTTTATCGCTCGGTTCGAACATCAAATTAATCGATGCTAGTAGCTCAGAGTTATCGGTGGATCTCAGACCGTGACCGAAAAAAAAGAAAAAAGAGACAGGAGAACTGCTGAACAGGCGAGGAGCCCTTCAGTACACTGCTCACAGAAACAGAATCCTTAATAGTGGACTGGAGCATATATATAAGATTGTGGAGTGGAGATCGATAGCTTAGATTTGAATCTAAGTAATATGATGCCTTACTTCCAACCTAATCCAACAATGAGTAAATTGAGGCCACAACCACCATCATATCCTTCATGTGTGGCTGTAAAGCTTTTACTCTGCCCATCTGCAAAAAGAGGTTGCAGTGGCTTTGGAACTGCAACATACATGAATTGGGCCATTGGAAGAGGTCATGAGATGAAGTGATCAGAACATAGTAAAGGGACTTATGTGTCATGGACAGCTATTTTATGCCAACCTTTCCAGCAACACTGCATGTGGCCACCAGCTGCAGCTGCGGCAGCAAGTGGGCATGCAGGGAGGACAAAGTTAAAGAGTGAGCAAGTTGTGGTCATTCCACTGCACACTGAAACCCCCAACTTATTCTCACGGGAATGATATTCATATATTGGAGATTAAAGTCCGATTCTTAATAACTATGCTTGATTGACACAATTGGTTAGCAAAGTGTGTCCCGAGTTGAAAGATCAAAAGCTAGTAGTCTCGAGTTCGAGTTGATTAGAAGGATATCATTTTTATTTTTTATCTCGCTCTAAATTAATTAGATGCTAATAATTCTAGATACCGAAAGTCCCGCGGGAACTTAAAAAAATATCTGATCTTTAATCTAATTTTTGAGAACCATATATGTAAATCTTCTGGGTACTCATGTTCAAAAACATATCAAGACTATTATCAACTCATAACATGCAAAAAGAATTACTAGGTTGTACTATTTTTTAGTTCAAACTCAAGTGACCAGCTAGACCATTGAAAGAGAGATTCCATATCAAAATTTGGAGTTGCAATGTTTAAAAAAAAATAAAATATTTGTACAGCGTTGTAGTTTATAGCATAGCTCAACAACATTCACATGCTTGTTAGTGTGAGTCTATCAACATAAACACATATTAACAAACTCATATAATTATGTGAGGAGAAGTGAGCTGCTCATGTTCCTCTTAAAAAATAGACAATTATTTGAAAAAATAATATAAAAAATTACTATAATAATTATAAAATATAAATGGCCTAATATTTATTTAATTAAACCTGAATACCTTTTAATAACAATACACATTTCACTATTTTTTTTCGATTCAAATTTTGATACAAACGTTGAACAAGTCAATTCTATTTTATTTAGGGAAAAAATGACTTACATTTTTAACCGTAGGATATTTAATTTATGATGGATAGATTTAGGAGAGAAAAAAATAGGAGAGAGAAAGTTTTCCATAGTAGATTTAACATCCTACGATTAAAAACGTAAGTAATATGATGCTCCCTACTTAATTAAGGAGTACCTACATTAAACCCTTTAGATATCAATCATAATACTAGACATTCCACTGAAATGTATTTATGATTTGATTTAATCTATAATAAATAAAAAGTTATAAGAAATAATGGTTTATGCATTTTATGGTCTCGAAATCATAGTGTGTGTTTTGTGCATATTATAATATGTCAAAATTAGTTAATTAGGAAAAAATGTACACATTAATAACGCATGTATATAAGAAATCTAGTCCTATGACCTATCAACTAATTTTAATTAAGAAGATAATTTACTAATACTATATTAATGCAAGGAGCCGGTAACCTCACACATCGGTGACTGCACCCATCATAACTAAATATATATAAATAATAAAAAATGGAGGCCCTTAGCAATTTGGCAACTCGTCTCGACGACCTTATCCTCGCTTCGTCGTCGCCGGTAAACCCGAGCGCCATAACCTTAAGAACTCCGGTGACCGCCGGCGGGCCAAGATGAGGGAGATCCTCCACATCCAGGGCGGGCAATGTGGCAACCAGATCGGTGCCAAGTTCTGGGAGGTGATCTGCGACGAGCACGGCATCGACGGCACCGGCAAGTACTCCGGGGACTCCGACCTGCAGCTCGAGCGGATCAATGTATACTACAACGAGGCAAGCGGCGGCCGGTACGTACCTCGCGCGGTGCTCATGGACCTGGAGCCGGGCACCATGGACTCGGTCCGCTCGGGACCCTTCGGCCAGGTTTTCCGGCCGGATAATTTCGTGTTCGGCCAGTCCGGCGCCGGAAACAATTGGGCCAAGGGACACTACACTGAGGGCGCCGAGCTCATCGACTCCGTTCTAGACGTTGTCCGCAAGGAGGCCGAGAACTGCGACTGCTTGCAAGGTATGCTATTGGCTCGCTTTTATTTCGACCCGTCCGTGGATCTGGCAAATATTTTGTTGAAATGCGCCATATAGTGGAGTTTCTTGTGAATCTGGTCGTAGTGTGGTGAAATTTTCTCCGCGTAGACGTAGAGTTCTTTATTGTTTCATTCATATGATTATTTTGATGCTATAGTTACGATATTTAGTGATAAGCTTAAACTGCTTAAATTTGCTTTCTATGTTATCATTTTGTTACTCATTGTAGAATTTGTCTTAATGAAGCTATAAGAGACCCTTAAAATGTGTTCATATAACCCTCTTATGTGCTCCCAATTTGGTGTTATAAACATGTTAATAATTTTACTTCCTGTGACTATATGATGTTGTTTGTTTTCTAATTGTCGTTTAATGTTCAATGGAACCAATTTTTTTGCTTCTTTTTCAATAAGTTTGAATTCTCTACATTTTTTTTTTACATAAGGTTCTTTCTTTTACAGTCAAAATTTATTCCATTGCTAATAATTGGCGCATTAATACTTTTGGAGTTGAATATATTGGTTCAGAGTGTAATATTGCAATGCGGTCATGCAGATCATCGAGTTTGACATTAGTTAACTCATTCTGTTCCTTCTTATTTGTATTCGGTTCCTCTCTAGTAAACAATCCAAACAAAACCTAAGAGTATTGCATATTCTCTAAGGTGTTACCACTAGATGACATTTTTTAGTCATGATCCAGTGGATATGTATGGTAGGCATATCTGTTAGCTGTTTACAGGACTTTTGATTACCGTAGCTGCGATGTTCTTTTTCTAGTTTGGGGAGCTAACTTAAAGTTGTTCTTTTCTGCATGCTCTGAGCTTTAACCTTTTGTTGTTACATAGGATTCCAAGTTTGTCATTCATTAGGAGGAGGAACTGGTTCTGGCATGGGCACACTTCTGATCTCTAAGATAAGGGAAGAATACCCAGATCGCATGATGCTAACGTTTTCTGTTTTCCCATCACCAAAGGTGTCTGATACAGTTGTGGAGCCATATAATGCCACCCTTTCTGTCCACCAGCTTGTGGAAAACGCTGATGAATGTATGGTCCTGGACAATGAGGCACTTTATGACATTTGCTTCCGCACTCTGAAGCTTGCAACTCCTACTTGTAAGTGTTTGCATGACAAGTTTACTTACAAAAATGTTCTTGATTTGATTTTTTATGGAAGAAACTAAGCATGGATATCTACCTAATAGTCTGTTTTGTTTTTGTTATCATTCTAAAGTTTTTGTTTAAGAGTGTAATGGTTGGAATCAAGTTTTATATTTCCTTGTGTTCTAGTGGATTGGTCTTCTAGCAAGGTATTGTTCCTAAGGTTTTGCGACTTTTGCCTCTTTCATTTTTACTTGTTTTCCTTTTTCGAAACATAATTAGGTAATGTTTGTCCTTTTTCTTCTTCTTTGATCATATTTATTTTATTCATGCTTTTAAGTTCTGATAGTGTTGCCTATTGTCTTATATTCATTTTTCAGTTGGCGATCTTAATCACTTGATCTCTGCTACCATGAGTGGGGTCACATGTTGCCTTCGGTTCCCTGGTCAGCTGAACTCTGACCTCCGAAAACTTGCCGTGAATCTCATCCCATTTCCCCGCCTGCACTTTTTCATGGTTGGTTTTGCCCCCTTGACGTCGAGGGGCTCCCAGCAATACCGGGCGTTAACAGTTCCTGAATTGACCCAGCAGATGTGGGATGCCAAAAACATGATGTGTGCTGCAGATCCCCGACATGGGAGGTACCTAACTGCGTCTGCCATGTTCAGAGGGAAGATGAGCACCAAGGAAGTTGATGAGCAGATGATAAACGTGCAGAACAAGAACTCTTCCTACTTTGTCGAGTGGATTCCGAACAATGTCAAGTCTAGTGTGTGCGACATTCCACCCAAGGGGTTGAAAATGGCATCCACATTCATTGGGAACTCAACCTCCATACAGGAGATGTTCCGGAGGGTCAGCGAGCAGTTCACTGTCATGTTCAGGAGAAAGGCCTTCCTTCACTGGTACACTGGTGAAGGAATGGACGAGATGGAATTCACCGAAGCCGAGAGCAACATGAATGATCTGGTCGCTGAGTATCAGCAGTACCAGGATGCAACTGCTGATGAGGAAGAATACGAGGAAGAGGAAGAAGAGGAGGTTGATGCTTGAGTTATTATGTTTTTCTTGTTGTTTGCTGCATGGTTTGTAAGAATCGTTGGAGATTTATCTGACCTTTGCTGTATGTACTGGAGTTTGAACATGTATCTTGATGTTTTGCCCTGTCCTGCGCATCCTGAAGTGCGCTTGCTGTTGCAAGTTTTCACAAATTTTGAAATTTTGTCTATGTACTTCAAAAATATACGATTATAGTTTGTTCAGATTAAAATTACCAACAACTTGATCGCGTGGCCTAATGGATAAGGCGCTCGCCTCCGGAGCGGGAGATTGTGGGTTTCGAGTCCCATCGCGATCGTCTTTTTTTTACTTTTACCCTCATTTTCGTTTATTTTTAACTTTTACCCACAATTAACTTGGCATCATTTTTCCATATATTTAAAATTGCCAATGATGGACAACATTCCGTTCCCATGATTTTACCCATTTTTAACTTGCTATTATTTATTGCAAATAATGAATAAGATATTGATATCAATAATTTTAGTTTTACCCACTTTTAACTTGATATTACGTTTCCATATATTCTAACTGCCAATAATAGACAAATATTGCCGTAGTCCATCTTTCCTCTTCTTTTTTTTACACTATTTTACTACATGAGATCATTTTGGAAAATTGCTCTTTTGTATAGACATTTACCTTGAATACATGAATTGATGCGTTTAGGATGGTTGTTCAAACGGTCGAGACTTCAGTGCCTTTAGGATGGTTGGTCGCATAGAGACGATAAATTGGCACCTGACGGAACTCACATGAAGTAACTTCTTTACATTCTGTCCATAAACTTGTCACAAAGAATGGGTCAGGACTTCTTTTTATTTTACAATGAAGTAACAAACTCTTTGCCTTTTCTTTCTGCAATTCCATACGAAGTTGCAACAACAAATCAAGCGTTCCTCCAAGACGAGACCTCATCCTTGACTTAGATGTGCTGCCGGTCGTCGTGAATGATGCCCAGTGTTCAGCTGACAAAGTTCAAGGATGCGTCGGGTTTTGTGGAGTGGTAGAACATGCAACGAAGTTACGCTCCTCTTTAATCTCATCTTACAAAGAAGTTTGTCAACTCCTGGAATGACTACTGCATTATCAAATCATTGAGAAGAACACTGAGTGTTCCCTCGACCTTCACTGTTTTCTTTTTCTTTTTCTTCGCAGCTTAAATGCAGTGTTGCTGAGTTAACAAATGAGTCAGACATCATTCAAACATGAGAACCATAGGTGTCAGCCTTTTAACTCTTTATCCTGCTCGGTTAGGCACTTGTGAGTATTCTCTTCATGCTAACTTCCTCCTCACCAGGCCTTTGAAGAAGTCAAAGCTGTAAACATGCAAAAAAATGGTTGTATTCTTGTCATTGCCCAACAAGGAAAAAATGGAGAAGTTGAATTAGGCATCCTAACATAAGACAAATCATAAATTTTCAAGCAGTCACTTCATGAAATAACTGCATATTAGTGTCTAAAGCAAAAGAAATGAAAAACAAATAGTGGATGAATGAAATATTTCAATAAAAGATAATCGTAGCTTTTCAAGCAGTCACTTCATGGAATAACTAGATATCAGCATTTAAATAATAGTTAGCAATGCACCTGTTTCCATCAGGATGAAGTTCAAAACTTTTGTTTTCTTCATCAGTAGCCAATAGATATCCAGATGATGTCAACCCCTGCAGATTTTATAAGCTAATCAGGCAAGGGCAAATAATAATTGAAATTTATTTCTTATGACTCTACCTGAATAATTACTGCTATTTGTTTTGTAGACTGGTCTTCATGCTTTTCCTCTATGACTACCTTCTGGGCACTGCACAAAATAAGCCATGCATAATTCAAGGAACAATATCAAGTCACAAATTATCTCTGCTATGAAAAAGATGTTTTGCAATACAATGAAGTTCACAGATGAACATTGAAGTTGCAGCTTGGAAATGCAAGATTTGCAATACAATGAAGTTCACAGATGAACATTGAAGTTGCAGCTTGGAAATGCAAGAGTGCTTTGCATTTCTTGAAAGATAAGAGTTTGAGTTGATAACGCATTTGACAAACTACCTCATAAATGATATAGATGGTGTAATACTGAAAGATAAAAGAAAGACAGGTCTAATTCGCTGAGGGTCAACGTCAGAATCAATTGATACCTGTGAAGCCAAGTTTTGTAGTACAGCTCCTCGAGAGCAACAAAACCTGCAACCAGTAGATACTACAATCACTGAGAAGTGCAAAAGCTATTTTAGTGGACAGAATGAGAAGCCATTACTGTCAAATGAAGGATTTGTTAGGAAATCAAGATATTAATTAGCATACGAGATTGTATAATCCAAATGTGAGAGTAAAAAGGTCTCTGTTGGGAGAATAGTGATTATCTATGGTTAAACTCTTCAAAACTTAGAGGAAAAACTATCAGGATTAGTAGAAATGAGACTATCTCTGCTCGTATCTTAATCAAGGATTAGTTAGGCTAACGTGACACCAAGAAATGCAACCATACACACAAATCCTTTTTTGCCATAAAACAATCCCTTTTGCATTATATAATTTAAGCATGGGTAATCAAAGAACCAAAAGATCAGTAGTTCACCTTGATTCAAAAGAACCTCAAAAAGATCTTCAAATTTATTGAAGAATGATGCAAGTATATCTTCTCTCTTTAATTGCAATGATGCAGGACTCAATTCTCGTAGCACTGCATTTAAGGATGTAGTCGGTTTCTCATTATCCACATTCAACCCAATACCTGTAAACATAAGATGACTGGGTGGTTAGTTATCTTAAATTGGCGATCCGTATTCCCACAAACTAAGAATCGATGTCAACAAGCAAATGAGTGTAAAACGAAAATTGTAGTCCTGACCATCAACCAATGCAACTAGGACAATAAATAGCATTTTTAGGCCATGCCAAGCACAAACCATGTTTAGTTTTGTTTTAAAGAAAACTGCATCTGACCATAGAAAACGGAGGGACCTATTTACCAGCACAAACATTGAATTTCTTTGCTCTATAAGTCGAGGTACAAAGGATGCCTCCAACTTTAAGCCCATTTAAATAAAGATCATTTGGCCACTTTATTTTAACATCAAGTTCATGCAATCCCTGAAATTAAATCATAAAAACGATGTTTTTCATACAGGGAAAAAAAAAGCTAAACCAATTACATGTTGAGCTCCATCAATTAATATGGCCACAGTAACAGTACTTATTCATAGTCGTCAGCTTAAACATTCAACCATGAACTCACTTTTTCTCTGCACAGCCCCTTGATCGCCTCAGTCACGGCAAGGGACACAACATACTGCAAAAGAGGCAGCTTGCGCCCATCTTCCATCTGCAACGTGAACGAGAAAAGCAGGCAACCTGGTGGCGACTCCCACACGTTTTTCGCTCGGCCTTCAAAAACCAAAAATAGCAATCAAGATTCGGGTCTTTGCTCAGTAAATTCGACGGTGAACTAGAGATACGAACAGAAAGACATAATCTTTAACTGTCAAGTTTATCTCACCTCTTTCATTGAACTGGATGTCTGCAACACACACTGTCCCCAACGGCAGTTCGTCAAAGTTCCTGACAACGACTTAAAAATCAAATCTTTGAGAGAGAAATAGGGCCACAAGAGCATCCCGAAGGGAACGCGAAATTGTTCTCACTGAGACACGAGATCGTGGGTGGAGGAGATCCTCTGCGACCAGAGAAGCAGGCGGCCGAAGCGTCTCGTGGATAGACCGTCCATGTAGCGCTGCGAAGCGAAGGTTGAGGAGTCGACGGAGTCCACGTTCGAGTGCGGCTGCGACGAGACCTTGACCTCCTCCTGTTCCCCGTCGACGAGGAGCTTCAAGGCGGCGCCTTTGGCCTCGAGGGATCGTGCGAGGCCGACGTCGTCGGGGAATTTGCCGGAGACGAGGAGAAGGGTGGAGGAAGGCGAGCACATTGCGTCCATGGCGACGCTTCTGCAGGAGAAAGCAGGAAGAAGAGGATGAAATGTTTGCCTATGGCAGAGATGGTGGCGGAGGCCCGTCGCGGCGGCGGCGGCGGCGAACGGGGGGAGGCGGTGGTGTGGAAGAACAATTGACATCATCGTGGGATCCGTTTGGGTGGCATTTTAGACGTCGATTAAAACGAGGTTATTAGATTTTTCCTCCGCATATTACGATATTTATCTATGGATTTTTATGGCGATCTAATTTACTAATCTTAATAAAACGATTTAAGGAGATTTGCCTTTAGAAGTTATGCCTTTAATTTTTTTACCAAAAAAATATATAATTTTAAAAAATGTTATTCTTAATTGTTGGATCATCAAAGTAAATTCGATTTAAATCGAAAAAATGAGAATTTTGGTTAGTAGAACAATGTGTAAGTTTAAATGAATAGTTGTTTATTCATCATTTCGGTCGAGTTGTTAAAGTTTATAAAAAAATAAACTTGTTCTCATATTAGCTTCTGAGTGTTTTAATAGCTAATTTAAAATAAGGAGCATTAACTTATTTTCAAATTATTGGGATGGCAATCCCTTGAACAGTCGATGGCTTCTAATTTTGAAAGTTTAGATAAAAAAAAGTAAGCGGAAAACATCAAAATGGGTATTCAAATACGAACCTAAAGTTATAGAAATATTTGTTTTAACCCTTTCTGAAATATTCCTTTTTCCCACATAAATTTACACATTTTAATTTCCGAACTTATTTGATTTATCAAATCAAATCTTTTAACTTTATTTTTTTTAATGGATTATTTTTGCGTTTATTTATTTAGTTACAATATATCAAAAAACAATATGATCAAAATATTCCATAATCATTAAAAGAATAGTTATTAAATACTAGTTGTGTCCTTCATTTTTAGATATTTTTATAAAGAATTAAGAGTAAAAACTAAAAACTATATTTCATAATTATTTAAAATATAAGTTAACAAAAGATGGATGAAATTTGACGGTCAGAGTTTGGAACTAAAATTTAGAATTTAAAATTATATGTGAAAAAATATTAGCTAAGAGATTCTTAGAGAAAATAATTTAGAAGGAATTGTGATCCTCGCATTACGATCCTTTATTTACAAGTTTTTTACTCGCCATAGCTTTAATACAATTTTAAAATAATGAATATGAAAGTCAAGTAATGAACAAGACATTCTTTATCGAGACAATATTTCTTCTGTGATCATGCAGTCGTGATAAAAATCGTGACAGTGGATGTGGATCACTATAACCATATTGTTTCAATTACTCAAGCATCCAATGACAACAGAAAAAAAAGATCAAAACGAGATAAACATACGCAGGCCTTCATTCTGTAACTTTATTCCCAACATCCACATTGGTAAAAGACAAATTAAATTTTATAAGGTTTCACATCATGGACATCTACCAATGACGAATTAAATTTTATAAGGTTTCACATCATGGACATCATGACAGATAAAAGTGTGGATGAATGGTTCACTTCTCTGAGCCGGTCATGAAAGACTGTAACGTAGAAGTGAACCTGAAGACATGAACAAGGTGAACTATAACAAATCATCAAATGCTGTAATTGCTTAAATATGACAACACAATAATGTAAAGTTATGAAAACAGCAAAACAATCCCTAACAGCAACGTTCCAGAAATGATGCATCAAGCTCGGATGTTAAGTTCAGCAGTAGAGAATTCCAACTTGCTCAAGAAGATCGCGACAGGATTGCCAGGAGAAGGGGGATTTTGTGTTAGCAGTGACATATGTGGGCCTGCTTTTTGGCGTGCAGCATCATCGGATGCAGACAATATTTCTATGTGTTCTAGACCCAACTGCCTTTTTATCAGTTCAACGTTCTCCTGGAGAACCTGCATTTCACCAAATGGCAGCTTCAAATCCAGAGCCTCCACACCAACAGATAATGTTTCATCCTTCTTGAACCTTAAGAAAGGCATACAAAGTTTCTGGATCTGTTTAAAGTTGGCATCTTGCCCAACAGAACTTTGCTTCAATGCTTCAAGTATCTCTTGATCAGGTGCAAAGGAACGTTTCGCTCTGTCATATTTGTGGTTAAGTATATTCAAGCACTCTTCTTTCCAACCATCAAATTGCTCTTTCACATAAACTAGACCTACTGTGAGCTTGTTTTCATCTGCTGTGGGAATTGCTACACCCTTTTTAGCCTTTTTAGGACCTGACACTTGCTTCTGAAGGAGCTTCCTCATCAGCACTATTGAGTCCTGCAAATACTTATTAGCAATCTTAAGAGTCAAATCAGGGGCTTCTGATGAAGGCCAGCCAGCATTCACCACAAAACCATCCTTTTTCAGGATATTTTTCCACACATGCTCCGCGTAATGGGGACAGATAGGAGTAATGAGCCTTGTCTGCACATCCATAAATCGCCATAATAAGTCCCGATTCATACCTCCAGTTCCACATGAAAACCTATACTCATCTCTAGCAGCCTGAAGGTCATAGAAGCCTGTCTTTAGAGCTTCCCTGAACATGTATTCATCATAGTTCCGTTCAGTTGATCTAACCGCAATGTTGATTTCATTAGCAAATACACGATCAGCATAAGTAGCTGGTGGGCCAGTTCTTAAATCAGATTCAGCAGCTATTATTTCTTCCATCCATGCGATCTCCTTGGTAAGCCTTAGTATTGCAGCATTTGCTGTTTCAAAGACAAAATTTGCGTCGTCCATTCCATCTCCAGCATCTGCAAGAGAAAATCTAGTGGCATCTGAAGAGAATTCCTCGATGGCCTGACGAAGGGTCCTGAAATTTCCAGTCGACTTCGACATCTTTTCAGAGTTCAGCATAAGGTGGCCATTGCACCGAAAACCACGAGGCCAGTGATGTTTGGGCAAAAGTGCAGTGTGGTTATAAATGGAAAACGTGAGATGGTTCTGGATAAGATCTTTGCCAGATACACGAAGATCATAGGGGTACCAATACTCAAATTCTTGCTTCATCTTGTTAAGAAGAGGTTGAGGGATATCGGAGTTTGGATATGAACCCAAACCAAAAATGTAATCCCAGACCTCATCAGTCATTTGCTCTGGTCGCATGGTGGAAGTATCAGATCCATACATATCACCATTTTGCAAAAGATGAGCAACAGTATAGTAAGCCATATAAAGTGTTGAGTCAGAAAGAGATTCAACCAAGAACTGTTCATCCCATGGAAGACGAGTACCAAGACCAAAAGACCGTGAACATGCCCACTGATTCAGCCAGCTTAGTGTATGCTCAAAACCATGCTTTGCTTCTTCAGAGAAAAGTTTCATGGAAGCCAAACAGTCCTCTGCCTTTTCCTTCCACTCAGGCTCACCATAAGTAATGTACCATTGATCAGTAAGAGCTACAACACACTCGTCACCTGATCGTGACATGACTTTCTTCTCAGGTTCGCTATACATCACTGCATCACCTTTCTCTAAAAGAATGCTCCGTATCAAAGGCTTTGCTTCTTGAACCTTTTTTCCTTTGAACTCCCCTACAAGCATTGTACCATCTGTGAAACCTTTCAAGTAAGTCAACCTTTTAGCCTCTGCAAGCTTCTCTTTGTCATTTTGGCTCTTGATTTTGAGATCAATGCACACCTTCTCTGCAGAAACATCTCCAAACTCAGGAATATTAATAATAGGCAGAACCTCAAATGGTAGAACCCACTCATCTTTCACTCCAAACTTTTCTCTCAAAGCAGGTTTTGATTTCAAATCATGCAAAGCCATGTAGTCATCAGGTGAATCACTCGGTACACTGGTAACTATCCCTGTACCTTTATCAGTTAAGATGGTCAGCATGGGAAGTGAGTAGATCTTTTCATTGAATGCTAGAGGAGACTTCAAGCATAAACCAATAAGATCATGACCAGACAGCTCAAGCAAACAAGTAGGTTTCTCCTGGACACGCGAGAGCTTTTGATATGCAAGGTTCAATGCAGCCCTCTGGGTAATAATGAAAACATCAGTTTCATTGATTTCAAAGGCCCCATACTTGCCATCTGGCAGAACCCAGCAATTTGTTTGCCCATACATTGTCTCAGGCCTCAATGTTGCAGCTGCCAAATACACATTTCTACCTTCCAGGACCTTCAACTTTGAAGGAAAAGGATGGAGTACCTCCATCTTGATTAGCACATAATCTTGCGGCTGAACACCCTCACCTGATGCCCTGTCATGATCAGCACATGGTTGGCCATCCAATGGAGAGAATATTGTGTATCTCATATCTTTGACAATCTTCCCCAAACTTTTCAGTTTCCTCATCTGCCACCTGACAAATGAATCATAGAAAGGATTCATGTCAGTCGTTATAAAAGAGCGCCGCCAGTCGCAGCCCAATCCAAAAGACTTGAGGTCTTCTTTGGCCAAAGGTGGGAAGTAGCTCAGCCAATGATATGGATCTCGGAAATTAGCAATCTCACCATCTGAAAGATCAAAGCTTCGCATAATCTCCCACTGAGATTTGTATCCCCCAGTCTTTGCAGCAGCTTTCGATCTTTTGCTCTTGAATTTATCAGGAGCAACAGCATTACCTTCTTCAGCTGTGCTGCTATCAACAGCTTCTGATGTTGAATCCTCATCTATGGAAGGAAACACAGGAGGATTGCCAAACTGTTCTGCCTCTCGCACAAGCTTATCAGCCGATGCCTTGATTGGCATTCCAGTGCAGTGAAAAGCGAAAGGCAAGAGTACATTGCAACCACGTAGCCTGTGATATGCAGCAGCAAACTCCAGCTTTGAAAGTGAAAAGCCATGTCCCAAGTGAAGCAATCCATTCATGTAAGGGTATGGAAAATTTCCAAAAAACTTTTGACCTGGCTCAGGAGGTTTACTTCCAGGATTAGCCTCAAAAACTTTGTGCTCTTCCCAACTTTTCTGTACATCAGACTGTATCTTGAGTAGCTGATCTCTCCTGGCAAAGCTCCGTCCGCTCTCGGTATTGGACGTCATTTCCCTGAAATTGGCAACCGAAAATCAAGCACGTTCAAATATAAATTTTGTATCATAGATAGATATATACGTTTTAAACCATTAAATTGGCAACCGATAAAATCCTTCAACTTAAATCCTTTTTTTGTTGAAGAATAGGAAAGTTCAAATATTAAAAATCATTTCTTCCATAGGCTTACTCCAACCTAAAATCCATGTGATCTAAAAATTACTTCAAGCAACAGATAGGCTTTCGAAGGAGCTAGCAAGGAAGCCCTCAAGGCAATTGTAGAGAATTTGCACCTAAATGCTAAACTAGTAAACTATCACTACATAAGCGATTCCAGAACAAGTATCTGTTCAGAAGGTCAAAATGCACTAGATTGCTTAGTAGCATCACATGTTATGACATCACTTGTCAACAACTTCATATTTAACCTTCAGTCTACTCGACTAATCTGCACATCTGATGATACATAAATGACCATGCAAAGAAACAAGAAACCAAAGTCAATTATGCTGGAACTGAATTATATATATCTACATGGATGAATAGCTTCTCCTAGTCATCCATTTGCGCTTAAAGAGGCAAAAGATTCAACTTTCCCTTCAATGGAAAAAAAAATAGCATTGTAAAATTAGCAAGTCAAAAGAATCACCACACAGAATGAATAAATTTCCTAGCTTTCTCTATATTCAAGTATTAAAATCAGAGTAACTAAGAAGGGATCTGGACCTGGAGAGAAGAGGATAGTGAACGTGAAGAAGGCGAAAAAGGGATCTTGCGAGGAGCGGCTGACGCCGGATTGCCGAGGAAGCCAGGAGTCAACGGGCAACACAGAGTGTTGGCTTCCTCACTCCACCTTCACCACAAAGGAGGATGAGCTCAGAGCTTTCTAAAACAAGATTCGCCGTCAACAACAACAAAAAAATGAATCCAAAGGTCGCAGGAAGGAAGCAAAGGTGTAGGGTTTTAGACGAAGTACTGATGAAAGAGGCAAAGATGAGACGTCGTGGGGAATCGAGAGACAGCGATGCGCAGGCGCCGTCGTGTAGGAGAGGCGATGAAAACAAACCCTAATCCTCAAGTACCAACTCACTATGACCGGAGACCGAACCAACCCGACCGAACCGGGTCATCTGATGATTAAATGATATTATTATTACTAATATTAATATTTTAAAAGAATAAAAGAGGCTATGGAATAGCAGAGATTTTTGTATACATAAAGAAAAAATCTTTAATGCATTGAAAAAAATGACTCTAAAAAAGCAAATATTTAAAAGTATTAATAATTTTAATTTCAAAAAGCATCTTTAACACTAATTCATGAATGCAAAAAATCTGTTCTTTTGAATTATAATTGATAATCATTCTAAATTTGTACATAAGTTTACATGAATTTACACAAATATTTATATATATATATAT